>MU726161.1:14435-39800 GCA_026770625.1 Nicotiana glauca | reverse complement strand
ACCTCCTCGCGCATCGAATCTAGTCAAAACCACAATGAATACATTACTATATGCTAAAGAAACATAACCCAATCAAAATTACTCGAAAAATACTAAAAATCACGAAGTTGGCAAAACCCGAGCCCCAGGCCCACTTCTCAAAAATTTCCAAAATTTACATCACTGGATTCCTCGTCTCGCCACGAGTCTATACATATCAAATTTACAAAAATCGGAGTTCGTTTGCCCCTCCAAACTCACATTTAAACTCTTTTGAGTTTTCAAGCTCTAACCTCCATTTTTAACCTTTAAATCCTTGAAATTCAGTGATTAATCAATGTTTTTACACCAAAATAACATATTCCGAGGCTAATAGTTCTTACATGATGAAGCTCCTTCGATTTATCCTCAAAATTGCCCAAGAACAACCCTAGTCGAAGTCCCAAATATTTTCCTAACTTCTGAAATTCTCGAACATTGTTCATTAAACACTGGCTCGATTTCCGCTTCTGTGGTCATTTAATCGCACCTGCGGTACCGCTTATGCGAAATATTGACCGCTTATGCGGTCACACTTAAAAATTCGTGGGTCCACTTATGCGACTCAGCATCCGCTTTTGCGGTCCTTCGATTTTCGCTTCTGTGGTGTATTATCCGCTTAAGCGGAACTGCTGAAGCGACCCCTTAGTCCGCTTATGCGGAATTGCCCTGGCCACGCCTGACTGCTTATGCGTCCATCCCACCGCATCTGCGGAACCGCTTCTGCGGCTCCTTTTCCGCAGATGCGGAAACAACAGAAGGCAGAAGTTTCAGACCTGCAACATACTTCCAAGATTCCCGTTTAACCACTCGAAATCACACCGAGGCCCCCGAGACCTCAACCAAAAACACCAACACATCCTATAACCTTATTCAAACTTGTTCCAATCCTCAAAACACATCAAACTACGCTAAAACCAATAAATACATCGAATTCAAGCCTAGTTTTCATCAAAACTTCCGCAATGCGCATTCAATCAAAAACCCGACCAAACGATGTCCGAATGACCTGAAAATTTGCAGACATATCCAAAATCACCTAACGGAGCTACTGCAACTCTCAGAATTCCATTCCGACCCTCGGATCAAAATCTCACCTACCCACCGGAATTCGCCATAATTCAAACTTAGCCAATTCAAGCCTAATTCTACACCGGACCTCCAAATTCAATTCTGATTGCACTCCTAAGTCACAAATCATCCCCCGAAGCTGACCGAATCATCAGAATTTCTATCCGAGCCCTCTAACTAAATAGTCAACTTCCAGTTGACTTTCCAAATCAAGCTCCCTTTTAAGAGACTAAGTGTCTCATTTCTAACTAAAACCAATCCAATTCTATTCAACCAACTCAAATACTGATATTGAATCATTGTGAAGCATAATATGGGGGAAACGGGGCGATAACTCACGTGACGACGGGCCGGGTCGTCACATCAGCGGAGGAGGTAGTCTCTCGGCTGCAAAAGCAAAAATGAGTCCTTAGCAAATCACCTAAAGGAGGACAATCGACGACCGCCTTAAAATGAATCACAAAATAAACAAAGGAAAACTCACGAGCGAAGTTCCACATCTCTGGAAACCATGCCGAGTCCGTCACAAGTTGCTCTGTCCGCACATAGATGTAGCTTTCCTAAAAGCGGTGATTAGCCTTTTCGTCCATCTTCACCACCAAACTCTTGGTTCCTCGATGGCGCATATGGATCATCGTATCCCAAAGAAAATGAGGGGCAAAGATGTGAAGCTTGTGCCCCAAGGAAACTCCTCGACCGGCAAACTCCGCATACTTGATAAGCATGAGGAAGAGTTTGTACGCGTATGGAGAGAGTTGAGCCGGGCACACTTTGTAGAAACGACAGAAGTCTACAGAGAGGGGATAGAAAGTGTGTACTCGATAACAAAGGGGTACGCATAAAATGCGTAGTATCCTGGGCGGTGCAAATGTACGTTGTCCTTACCCGTCGGCGGTACCATTTCGATATGAGCAGGAATTCCCCACTTGGTCTTGAGCGCCGTAATCGCCGTTTCATCCATAGTGGAAGGGACATGCTCTGGTTCGTTTCCGACAGGGCTGTTAAAGTCATTCCTCATCTTCCCCGGGTGGGGTACTATCTCATCCACTCTCGGAAATCCCTCGTCTTCCACCACCTCCACTCCCCCTTCAAGAAGGGGCACGTCATTTTTCGGCACCGGAGCTTAAACAAATCTATCAGTCTGGGAAGAAGTACCAACCATTTGTCTGTCTTGATCGAAATAAACAAGGACAATGAAGGAAAAGAGAGAATGGTCACGTCGAATTCTAACGAAAGCAGAAGTAGAAAAGATTGAAGAAGGAGGGAGTTTGTAAAATTCTTTCTCAGGTAAATTGAAAAGCATAACAATCAAATATATTACATTTTGTCTGGTTTCCTTTCTTGTCCCTCAGCTAAAAAGAACGTAAAGACAGCACGGGCTAGACAGTTTCAGACTGTCATTCAAAAATAGTCAGCGTTTGCAAAGTCGTTAAAAAATATTCACTACTTTGCTGCAACGCGAAAAGTTTCAGTGTAATATACTGGAGATTGGTGCACCTGTGTATGAACTTCCAGTATATTATGCTGGACCGGTATATTATACTGGAACTCCAAAATAATATGCTGGAAGTCCAGTATAATATACTGGATCCAATATATTATACTGGAATTCCAATATATTATGCTGGAGTATTTTTCGGATTTTGAGCAGTATTTTTGTTCAAATTTATCTTTACATGAAAAGTAGCTAAATTTCGATTACTTTTGAAACTGTGGCTATTTTTGTATGAACGCTTGTAATCGCTAATTTTTTAATTTCTCTCAAAAAGAACGGACTAGTGGGTTTGGGCCAATGAGTGCACCAAGATTGGGCTTAATTTGGCCTAAATCTTCAGGCCCATATCAAAATGGAATAGTCCAATTTCAATCTTGTTTCTTGTTTCTTTCTTTTATTTAATATTTTAAAATTTATTTTTTGTGATGTGTACATCTAAATTGACTTCTTAAGTGTGGTAGTTTCCATGGATTTTGGATTTTATTAACTTCAACATGAACATTTGTACTAAACTTGGTCTCATTAGTAGATGGTTGTTGGGGCATCAAGGAAGAAAGCTCGACCCATGGGCGGAGCTACAGCTTGCAACAAGTGGTCAATTTAACACCGGTTATCAAAATATTATTGTGTATATGGATCAAATAATACTTTTATATATTAAATGTTGTGCCAGAATACTCTCCTTCTTGAAATTAAAGTCTTGGGTGTAACGAAAAATTCTCAATCTTAGTGCTGCAAATTGTCTATATATTTTTCTAAAATGTAACGTTTTAAGATGTTTAACTTCAAGGATTAGTTATAAAATTAACGTCTTAGAAAGGAAAAAAAATCATGTCTGGCAGAAAAAGGCGTATATAGGGTGGATTACCTTTATTCTCCTATCATCTTGGTTGCATGTTCTTTTATTCTCTAAATTCTTCAGCTACAATTAACAGACTTGTTTTTTTTACGGAAAAATTATATTGTATAACCGCTGTAAAAATAATAGTCGAAAAAATATATATTTTTTGTCTATATATTCTGTATATTATATACAAAAATTATATAAATTTTATACTCTTTTTCGACTACCAGATGAAAATAGTTTCTGGCGCCGGCTAAAAGTGGTAATACCCCTTGTTTATTGTATTCTTTCTTTTTTTGCTTCAGTCATGGCTCATTTACCTTCATTAAACTTTCTAGTAGTATAAGCAACATTTCCTTACTTAAAGTAGGCGACGATATTGCTCGTATTCACGGTATAGATAAAGTAACAGCAGGTGAATTAGTCGAATTTGAAGAGGGTACAATAGGTATTGCTTTGAATTTAGAATCAAATAATGTTGGTGTTGTATTAATGGGTGATGGTTTGTTGATACAAGAAAAAAATTTTGCAAAAGCAACAACCCGTGAGACTTATTTGGGTTGTGTTACAAATAACCGGGGCATTTGCATCTATACCCGCTTTTTGAGTCAAGTTTTAATTTGTGCCCGCTTTGCAAAAATATTTGTAAGCGTACCCACTTTTTCGCGTAACTTCAGCATACGGGGATGAAGTAGCAAAGACAATCACGCAAAATTTCAGTATTCTAGTAGACGGGACTTAAGTAGCAAGTGTGCTGAACCAAGTGTGCTGAACCAAGTGTTTGTAATTGCTGAACTTAAGCATAGTAGCTGAAGTTTTGTTCTCTATTTGCTGAAGTTTTTGTTTATAATTGCTGAAGTTTTTATTTTTGTAATTGGCGAACTTCAACTCTAGAGCTGAAGTATTGTTTTGTAACTGGAGTTTTTGTTTTTGTAACTGGCGAACTTCTTTAGCTCTAGAGCTGAAATTTTTGCTTGTAACTGGCGAACTACAACTTTCTTAGAGTTGAAGTTTTAACTGACTTTCCATATGATTGGATGTCAATTTGGTTTGATTGGATTGCCTCCTTCAAATGGTATCCTGCCACAATCCTCTATGCATACTAAAAGTTTGGCTATTCTTCAGAAACAGATAAATATGATTAAATTTGTCGATGACTGTTAAGATACTTCTTGTTAAAAAACTTGGCGTGAACTTCATTTTTTGGAAACTTAGAAGGCAAAACATTGCATTGGGGAAGCACATTTAGTAGCAGATTGGCTTTTTGAGAAAGATGAGTAGGATCGGTCTCTTCTTCTTTTCCATGTTGTTCAAGAGTACTTTTCTTGCTTCATAATTGTGTGCACAACACACTAGTAAAAAAACCAAATCAATGAAACACATGATAAATCGAGCCATTATATTGTTACATCAATGTTAAGTTCCGGAGAGATATGAAGATCACAGGGAGAAGGAGGAGGAGAAATGGGGTTGAAGTTGTTTAAAAAGTGAGTACAAATTAAAACTTTTAAAAAAAAATAGGTATAGGTTAAATGGGGGTGACCAAATATGACGCCCCGTACAGTTTTTACTAAATAACCTAGCTAAACTTATTGACGGTAGAGGTAAAATTTCAGCTTCTGAATTTCGATTAATCGAATTTACCATCTCGGGTATTATTTTGTGTCATTCCGTATATGAGCCTCTTCAAACAGGTTGCCTTTGGAGAACTTTCTCCTCGTATTAGGAGTAATTAACATCACATGTGGTCTGTTTGAATGTAACATGTATACAAAAGCATTTAACATGGTATATTATGTATAGATACTGCATATGTTAGGTGAAGATTGCACAAGACTATATAAGGAGACAACAACACATCCCATCAATCAATCGGGCTAATCTAACATCCACAGCACGATATGGATATTTGGACTACAGACAATATAACTTAGGTAGTCCAACATTAGTTTTTTTTTTTTTTAAAGGATAAGTATCAAGAATAGGGATAGCTTTGATTGTAGTAGGTAGATTCCCGGGAGAAATTCAAAAATAGTCAAATTTATCACTGGTCGTTAAAAAATAGTCAAGTTTCAAAAGTCATCGAAATTTAGCCACTTTAAATTTGAGTGAAAACACTGTTCAAAATCCGAAAAAATACGCCCGCAAATTTTACGGGAGTTCCAGGATAACTATGCTGGAACTCCCGCAAATTTTACAGAAGTTAGCAAAGTATACCGGTCCAGCATAATATGCTGGAGTTCGTATACAAATGTACTAGAACTCCCGTATATTATACTGGACCGGTCCCTATTGCAGCAAAATAGTGGCTATTTTTCATTGACTTGATAAACGCTGGCTATTTTTCATTGACCAGTGTGAAAACTAGCTATACCATGATATTTTAACTAGATTCTCATGCGTTACGCACCCGTCCGCCACTTTGTTCTCCACAAGCTACCTTTAGCTAGGAGCTCTTTTCCTTCTACCCAGCTCCCCAAAAACAACATTCGATTTGCATGTGTTAAGCATATAGCCAGCGTTCCTTCTGAGCCAAGATCAAACTCTTCTTTTGAGTATATGATTGCGCTTTGCAGTGGTAGAAAAATAAACCTTGCGCCTAACTCTATGGTTGCTGTGTTTTTCAAATGTGTGAATAGTGATCGCTGTTTAATTCTGAATACAATATCTTGAGTATTTATGATGATCTAACATCAAATTGCGTATATAAAGAAGAGTTCGTCCTCTTCAAAGAGATAAAGTCACGCAGCCCTTAAATAGAGGTCGGCCCCCTAAATAGAGGCTTCAATCATCGTTAGAATCCCAGGACGGGCCAAATTGCATAAAGAAAGGAGACTTATTTCAAAGTGGTTCGGGTAGCTCAGCTGGACTAAAAATCCTGGTGTGGTTCGAATCCATAGTTGTATGTTACTAGGCACATATCATTAATATTTGATGTATCATTAGGTTGTGCTGAATTAAATTTGATCGAACCGTGACAACTTAGTCACTTGGATATTATTGGGATCATCCAAACTTATATGAATCCTCACTGACCATAGATGACTATAATATATGAGGTTTTACATATTTAAATTGCAAGGTACAAAGAATTCTTAGAGGAGAAAAGAGATTACTTCCACCTTATCTTATCCACAAACCATAACTTCTGCCCTTCTAAAAATATTTGCTTGTCTAGAATGTGCTCTATTTTCATGTCAGAAACAAAACCTCTTCTCTCTTTTCTTTAGTTTCACTAGGTACCTGCAGCACAAGTACCGACAACTCTACCCACCAAAACTTAGGCAATGAGAAAAAATCACCAAACTTTTTTTTTAATCTATGTTGAACACTACCTCGGTACTCTTTACCAACAAGATCTGCATCATTTTATCCCAAGTCACTAAACCAGTATGGAATTTCCAGCCATATAAACAGCAAAAATCTGAAATACTTGCACTACCCATCTTCCTCCGCAACAGTCTTCAAGTCGCTGCGGTCGTAGTCTTACCACTTATGGGAAGCACAAGGGGGGATAGGCAACTAAATTATTTGCATGCTCACACACTAAAGCCAGCTTTCTATGACAGCTTCAGAAGGAAGACAGGAGCTCTGCAAGTTAAAAGCAGCAGTAATTTACTCTCTTCTATGGGTGAACGCTGAATATGGTCTGACCGAAAACTTTAAAGGGAAATCAAGTAAGCAATGACACTATTACTCAACTGAAGCTAGCTCCTCAAATCCTCTATACCGCAAGGGCAATAATCCATCAACCAACCATATCAGGAACTATTTTCTAATCCAAATCTATACAATACAACTGTCAAACTACCTATTTTAGTTCTGCAACACCTGGATCTTGGAAGGCATAGCACCGATCAGAAAGACCTCGGCGTCTCTCAAAGTTATATTAAAATCATCCACAGAATAAAAAAACTACCGCATCTTGCATCTTAGAGCATATTCATCTACAGCATAAAGTACAGAATTTCGGGATACCAAAACGCATTCCTTCAGTTATCTACTTGGGAGAAAAAGCTTCCACTTTCCGGGGAAGGAATAGTTGGGAGGAATACAACTAGAGAACACGAGTGTACCTTACCTTCTCCTTTACCTTTAAGCCAGAGTTAAGAAATAACATGATAAACAAGCTCGCAAATGACACAAAATGCTCCACCAAGGACATTCATATCACATATATCCTGGCTTTGCCATTGGCATATATTCTAAGCACAAGGTATATTAAAGGACTTCAGGAATCAGCATAATAAATTAGAAGTTTCGCAGAAACTGAAATGCAAACCAGCTTTTACAGAAGCAGAAAACAAATGGATAGCCATAGAAAGGGGAATGTAGAATTAATGACTTCAAGGAGTAATAACGCCTCTAATGATATAGAATGCTAGATCTGCATATTGTGGGAATCCAAGGTTTGAAAGGACAAATAGGTTTGAAGAGGGAGATGGCTTCTAAAGAACATTAAGATTTTAAGAAGGAAACAGGGTAATAAAATCGGAGATAGGTTCAGGAAAAAGTTATGAAAATGAATAATCAGAGAGGCAGATGGCCTCCAGCTCGTTTTATGTTATGTAGCGCAGTGGAAAACCCAACTGCCATTTGCTCCAAAACATCTCCAGCCCAAGAAAAAGGGAAAACACAGAAAACAAAGCAACCAACTTCTTTGCAATGGTTTGTAGTTAAGTGGAATAGACACAGAGGATCAGTATTTCATTCTTACAAATTCTAAGTTCATTAATTGACCCTTTGTCTTTAATAAATTTAACCATCATAATAACCAAGAATGATGTCTAACTTTATTGTGCTCATCTAAACCAAAAGTCTTCTCAAAATAGCTGTCAAACAAGGAACAAAAAAATGGCAGCCTCATGCACGAAGCATTCGCGTTAATGCATGATATGCTGAAGGGCCACACTCCATTGGGGTGTGATGTAAGCAGCCTACCTCGACACAAACATCAATAGTCGATTCCACGGCTCAAACCCAAAGACCTGTAAGTCACAAAGAAACATTTTTACCGTTGCTCTGAGGCTCCCCTTCAAACAAGGAACTCACAAAGAAAAGGAAAACCTAACACTTATTACCTTATAAAAAGAATCTTAAACGCATGAAATCTGTTACCATTTCAAAAAAAGAATCTTAAACGCCTACTGGGAATCGGAAATAAATCACAAAACTGTGAAAATCTTTTGGTAAAGAAAGTCCTATAACCAAATAGGCACCTATCCTAACCAACACTAAACCAACACACATAATCCAGTTGGTGTCCTAAAGTTCTGAATTGAAGTCGCGCAAAAACAAACCAGAATCAGCAACAGACAAACTATATCAAACAACAACCACTACTACGCCTCAATTCCAGGCAAGTTCGAATCAGCAACAGACAGATCATATCAGGAAAGCGAAAGCCTTTTATATTTCAAGTGTACAACATACTAAGATTCAACTCAATGTCATACTGCAACACAACATAGAACTGATGATACATTGAACACACCAAATGTCGGGATTAAGAAATAATCGAATCTCTAAATCTCCAGAAAGCTAACAAACCACATTGAGCAAACAGCAGCTTTCTACTTCTTGGTGTCATTAGTTCCAGCATTGCTACCTCCCGCATCTTTTGCTGCCTTCTTTGCAGTCTTCTCTTGCAGAGCTTTTGCATCCCTATATTAAACAAACATATAAAATAACACTCAAAATCCAATAATAAACAAAATTCAAATACATAAAAATAAAAATAAAAACTATCTTGGAACAAATATATGTACCTTTCGCGGCGCTGCTCAGGAGTCAAGCCATCGTCTTTTCCCTTCTTGCCTTTACCAGTCCGAGCTTGAGCTCTTTCCCGATCTTTTTCCCTCTGATTTCCCCGTTCGATTCAGTCATGGTAACACAAATGTAAAATTCCAAAAACAAAAAGACACCATAAAACTAAAAGCAAAAAGTAAATCTAACTAAAATTTGATGTACCCACAAAATTGCACACAAAAAATTAACCAAGAAAACACCATAATACACAAAAGGAGACATAGATCTCATCCAATTGGAAGTACCAACAAAACTAAACACACACAAAAAAACGAAGAATCTAGATCATAAAAAGGTTATCTACAATAACAATTAAAATTTGCTCAATAAACAAAACACAAAAAAAAAAAAAAAAAAAAATTTAAAAACCGCCATAAAACAAAAAATCAAACATAAATCTAATTAGATTTCACAGAATCTCATTCAATTAGAAGTTCCCACGAAAACAAACACAAAAAAGGTACAATCTCTTTTACAATAAAAAAATAAAATAAGCAAATAAAAAACTATAGGACACACAAAATTTCAAAGGGAAACAACATAAAACACAAAAGTACACATAAATTTCAACAAATTTCAAATACCCACAAAACTAAACCACAAAAAGCACCAAACTTTGGGGAAAAACTAACAAATTTACCATTAAAACAATCAAAAATTGAAATCCAATTCAAGAATATGCACAATATGTAATAAATAAGCAAATAAATAAAAAAATATCCATGGATTTTTAAGGATATGAGTCATTGTAAAGTATCTGAATTGGGACGCTGTGAGGAGAAAGTCTGCACCGAAAGAAAGGCGAAGAAAGAGTAAAGGCAAACGAATAGAGGAAGTATAAAGTAGGAGGGGGCGATTTATAATAATGGAGAAATTAAGGGGTAATATTTCAATTAGTTGGTTTTGACTTTTTTTAATCAGAATACTTTTCCTAAACAACGTTGAATTGAAAAAAGCGATAACATCGTGCTCCTTTCCTTAGTTGTACTTAACGTGTGATCGAGCTGTCAATTTTTTTATTTTTTTTTGGTTAAACTGAAAATTTTATTTAACCAAGTGTAAATATTTATAACCACCCGCTCATTAGACTCTAGAGACGGTCTCACAAAAATAACCTATTAATTTTCATCGTTCGGGTAATCACTTTTGGAAAAAAAGAATTTTAGGAAAAAAAAAAACTTCGTCAAATAGGCTATAAGTCTAGTTTGATTCACAACTAATATTTTATTTGCTTATATTTTCTTAATACGTGTTCGATTAAACAAATTCTAGCCGATCATAACTTTAGAGAATATCAGTATTTAATTTAAAGAAGAAAGAAAATTATGAAGTGATTTTCTTCTGCCTCTAAAACAAAAGTGATCTTATTGTCTTCCAATTCGGTTGCAAATTTGTAATTAGATTTTAGACTTTCAAATTCCTAATATTATCAAAAATAAATTAAATTATTATAAATAATTATTTATTGGTGGATGTCCATAACTCATAAAAGAGTAATACACACTACTCTTCTCTATTATCTCTATAACTCCCTCTACTCCAATACTTATGGAGTTATGGTTATAACTTTCATACCTCCATAACCTTCACATGATCTTCCTCCATGATCTAAAATGTTTAATGTCATGTTTATGACATTCTTTTGTATACCTCTATGTAATACTATAAATAGAGGATGAAGTGATATTGTACGTACTACTAAGTTTGACTCTGGTCAACATTTTGAGCAAACGAACCCGGATTCGTATTTTGACGATCCCAAGGGTCCGTAGGAAAATATGGGACCTGGGTGTATGCCCGAAATCGAATTTCGAGATCCCTAACCCGAGTAATAAATTTTTATTAGAAATTATTAATCTAAAAATTTAAGGATTTAAAGAAACTAATTAATGATTGATCACTTGGGTATCTGGCTCATATGTTGGTTCCGAAGCCCGGTACATGTCCGATATAACATGTAAGACTTGCTCGTCAATCGGAGTAGTTTAAGTATGTTTCAACTCGTTAGTGAAAAATTAAGAACTTGAAGTTCATTAGTTTGATTCATTTGGTTTTAGGGGATGGTTCCTAGATTTAGCGTTGTTTCGGGCGTTCCGAAGGTTAGAGTAGGTCCATTTCATGATTTCAGACTTGTTGCTATGTTTGGGCGGGGCTCGGGAGCCCCAAGCGTCAATCGGACGAGGCTCGAGTGAAGTTGAAAATGTTGAGAAGTGTTGAAGCATCTGCTTCTGTCATAACCGCACATGCGGTTGGTCGACTGCAGGTGCGACATCGCAGAAGCGGTCCGTCTATCGCAAATGTGGCCAAGGTGGGAGAGGTCCAAAACCGTAGAAGCAGCTTCATGACTGCAGAAGCGGTCGTAGCCCGCTTGGCTAGTTTCGCAGATGCGCCCAATTTCTCGCAGAAGCGGGAACGCATATGCGGTTCCCTGACCGCTGATGGGGAAATCGTTGAAGTAGTGAGCTTCATTTAATACGGGTTCTAAGTCATTTTTGGCCACTTTTCACTCTTCCATTGGCGATTTTAGGAGCTTTTGAGAGAAGACTTCCACCAAGCATCTTGAGGTAAGCTTATACCACCTATTCCTAGTTTAATACTTGTGTCTTAGGTAGATTAAACACTAGGATTAAGGTAAAATTATGGGGTTAGAGCAAAACCTAGGGTTTTGACCAAAGTTAGATTTAACCACAAAATTTTTTATGAAATGAATTAGAAATCATATATTATTGATCCTTAGGTTATAGAGAACAACTTCCTTCGAAAAATTTCGGAATCCAGGCATGTGGGCCCAGGGTCGGATTTTAGAAAACTTTTGGTAAGAGTTGGGAAATTGCTTAAATAGATAGAATACGATCTTGTGAGCTTATATTGATTAATTCCTATCTCATTTAACTAGTTTTGGATTGTTCGGCTCCGAATTGAGGATTTGGGCTTGCTCTTGGTATTGGAAGTGCACTTTGGAGCGAGGTGAGTCTCATTTCTAACATTTTAAGAGGGAATTATCCTCATAGGTGTAATAATTGAATGATTTGCTATTAAATGTGGGGGCTACGTACGCACTAGGTGACGAGAGTCCGTGCGTAGCTACTATTATGTTAACTATCCGGGTAGTCTAGGACCCGTATCATGCTATATTTGTGAATTATCTATACTATCTTGATACCGTGATCACTTAGGATATGCAAGAAACTTGGAAAGGAATATAAGCGAATGTATATACTTGTTGGACACTTATATGAATTTGTTTAAAAATAAATGCGCCTTCATGTGTTTTCTTGATATTAATTGATAATTGTGGATCGGGCCGATCGCCTCGGTAGAAATAGATGCATCTATGGTTCGCGTCATTCGATCCTCTGGTAGTGCACATTTTATTTTCTGTTGGATCGGGTCGTCAATCTCTGCATAATGTGCACATGATATCTATGTGAAATTCTTATCCATGACTTATTACCTCTTGCTACAAACTGTTAATTATTTGTGACTCTCATGCTTAGCAGAACACTTTATTATATTATTTGACCCTAGTAAGTGTCAAGTCGACCTCTCGTCTCTACTTTTTCGAGATTAGACGGGATACTTAATGGGTACATATTGTTTATGTACTCATATTACACTTCTGTACTTAATTGTACATGATCTGAGGCAGGTACATCTGGCTATTAGTCTGGTGCACGATACTGATTTATAGACCGAGACTTCCACGGTGAGCTGCTCTCTTCCTGTGCCGTTCAGCAACTTGATGGAGTCTTCCTTTACTTTTGTTGTCTATTCTATCTAGGACAGTAGAATGATTTTATTCTTTTGTATATTCTACTAGTTGCCGACTACTTGTGACACCGGGTCTTGACACACATATTAGTAGACTATTATTTTGGGGTTGTATAATTATTTTTGGCACATTACTGATCATTTCTGGTTTTAACTTTAACTTAAGGAATTGCTACACTTATTTTTGGTGAAAGTAAAATGAGAACCTAATTATGTTTTCGCGTTGGCTTGCCTGACAATGGTGTCGGGCGCCATCACGATCTATTACGAAAATGGACCGTGGCACTCACCTCTAAGGGAGGTTTGAGAGAAATAAAGATAATGAATATTACAATGTGGTTACATGAATATGTCATTGGTCGCGTACATGTGGTACGCCAAAAATATATTGTCATGCTTTATAAAAAGATGTTAAAGGCAAACTAAAGCAAGAAATAATTTTGCTTATGATGATTTTGACCATGATAATTACTATGATATATTTTTTTCCGTGAAGGAGACATTCGCCATATGGACTGTGAGAAAAAAGTCTTGTAGTACAAAATCAATTAAGAGTTTCGAAAGAGCTAATTTGTTACTACTCAGATAAATAAAATTGTTCAGGACATTGATATTGTAGTAAGTCTCCAAAAAAACTTTTTGAGTTTTAAGTATAGTAGCCAAAGTGATTGGCATTTGAGACTATAAATGAAAGGAAGATTGATTATCTTTATATTACTATAATCATACCGGGTAAATATGAAAGGTTACCCGATTTTTCTTCTATTTGTACTACAGATGTATAAGCACGATGATAGAATCACATGCCATAGTAAATTAGATGTTTACTGAAATAAGAATCAGTTGGCATGAACGGTTGGCCATCCCGGTTCAATTATGATGCAAAAAATTGATTCAAAATTCACATTGGCATATATTGAACAAATAGAAAGTTCTTCAAGAATTCTCTTGTGTTGTTTATTCTCATGATATACCAGTTAATGTTGGGATTGAATCTCTTGAAGGTGATATATATATAGGCCCAGTCACCTGCCATGTGGACCATTTACTATTATATGAATTTAATAGATGCATCTATTGTATGGTCACATTTGCAATTATTGTCAACTTGCAGTGTGAATTTTGCAAGGTTGATTGCTCAAATTATTAGAGCACAGTTCCAGAATATAAACTATGATAATTTATCTTGATAATGCTGGTTTAAATCCAATTTGGTTTAGCAAAAATTATATGCCTCCAATTATAGTTAAACCATTGGGTATGAGATGTATTATTTAATATACAACAACACTTGTATGCATCTAGCCAAGTTATGATAAATTCTCCCTATCACAATTGATTCGGGGTCAGAAACCAAATAAGTTTTATCTGGAAATATAGATGTGCTATATGATTTAATTATCCCACCACAATGCACAGTGATGGGTTCCCATAGAAGGTTGGGATATGTGTTGATGATCCCAACATTAGGGGAAGAAAATGGGTAACTGAAAAAGTGATAGGCGGAATGAATTATTATGAATACATCTAGATCCTCGTACAAAAAAATGTGAACTTGAAGTTCAAGTGATGATTCATTTGCAAAATATTGCCAGGGGCATCTGCTGACCTAAAGCTACATGCCATATTTCAACTGCTAATGCTCCCACTAAAATAAAGTCTATGATGGACAGAGTTTATGGAACGCATGAAGTATAATAGACTAATCGGTTCCAAAGATACATCTCCTTGAAGAAGGAGAGGAGAAAATGTTCAAGTTGGTCATAATAAGGAGGAAAGTGCTTCATAAGAACACCATGACATAACACTTTATAAGACCTCACGGGAGAGGCTCAGGTACCTGAAAATAATGAGATCTCGATAAGTTATGTCTTTATTGTGTAATGAGGGAACCAATGTAAAATGATCATCGATGATATTGTTGATATAATGTAGCGCTAAATATTTTTAATATTGAAGAGGATCTTGAGTTTACATTTGTCATAGAATTTGGACATATAAATGATTTATCAATTAAAAATACGCCAATCAAGATTGACTTCACTTGAAAATGTGAAGTTTTGGACTAATAGCCCCAACACCTGAAAGTATAAAGCCAGTGGGGTGATACAAGAGTTTATGTAAATGTCTTGGCATTGATTACATGGAAACATGTTCCCATGTGGTGGATACCGTTGCTTTCAGATTTTAGTCTGGCAATACCTGGTAAATTTGATATGCGTATATAAAAATTATTGAAGTATTTAAACAGTTCTGAAGCATATTAAGGTTCCAAAGAAATTCATTAAATAAAGGTTCAAAATTTTTTTATGTGGATTAGAGCAATCATGGCGTACATGATTTATTTTTATGTCTATTGAAATTGGTGCACTATACATCTCGCTAGAACCATGAGTATAACAATATGGTAGCGAGATAATAGTTTTACTCCTATATGAAGATATTGGAATACTATTAGTATTATATTGTAAAAGGAATCATTGATATAGATTTGTTTATTCTAACAAATACTGTCAAGATTTTGTTGGTGATGCAAATGCAGGCATTTTTTGAAGTTCGTTCTTCAAACAATCTATTTGTATCAACCGATAAAGCAAGTGACTCAACACACACCAAGTGCGTGACTTTTTCTTGAAAAGAAGATTCCAATAATAGTAAAGGCGATGATATTTGCTTATCTCAATTGAAAGAAGGATAAATTAAAGGAGACAGAATAAATTCTATATTTCATCAAAGTTCTTTATTAGACACAATCTTCAACAAAATGATGAAATAGATGTTCAAGAAATTCATTAAAGTGATAATTTGGCAGAATAATTCACCAAGGCATTGCTAGTCTCAAGGTTAGAGAAGTTGTTATACAAGCTTGGAATTTTTCGTCTCCAAGAAATAAAGTGATGATTTCATCGGGGGGGCAAATACGTATTGTACTCTTTTTCCCTTGGCTAAGGTTTTATCCCACTGAGTTTTTCTTGCAAGGTTTTTAATGAGGCAACAAGTAATGCGTATTACAAGATATGTGTACCCTTTTTCCTTCACTAAGATTTTTTTTCCTACAAGGTTTTTTCTTAGTAAAGTTTTAACGATACACATTATACATGGACATCCAAGGGGTAGTGTTATAAATAATTATATATTGGTGGATGTCCATAACTCATAAAAGAATAACACCCACTACTCTTCTCTATTATCTCTATAACTCCTACTACTCCAATACTTATGGAGTTATGGTTATAACTCCCATACCTCCATAACCTCCCCATAATCTTTCTCCATGATCTAAAATGTTTAATGTCATGTTTATGATATTATTTTGTATACTTCTATGTAATACTATAAATAGAGGATGAAGTGATATTGTACATACTTGAAACATTTGAAAGAAATAGAATCTCTCCTCTCTTTCTCTCTATATGTCTTATCTATTTTCTTGTTTTATGTCATTACTTTTGAGCTCAATTTCTTAACATAAATAAACTTTTTAACTAGTGATGTAAAATTGGGCTTCCAGGTTTGTATTCGTTTATGTTGTATGTGGTAGTTTTGGTTGTGGTGTTAAAAAAAAGGTTATGTTAAAAGCTTGGTGAATATGAATGGATTTTGTGATATTTATCTTTTATTATCTGAAGAGGCTCAAATTAGAATAGATCACTGCATTGGTCCTTGACTCTGAAACCTTGGTTTGAATTCAAATTAAATTAAGTTGGTTTTTCCGCATAACACAAATTTTGAAAGAGGAGGTCAATAACGTGTTAGAGATTGTGCACATAATTGCCATAGTGTCTCAGTTCGAAAATTATTGTCTGCACTGCTAAGATCTCACTTTTTTTTTGTTAAAGGATAAAAATATTATTAATAATCCCAACAATCTGATTACATTTAATCACTATACAAACTCTAGATTAAGCATTCCTGCCTATTCTTCCATACTCTTCTTTCCTATACTGTTTTGTTCTATATCTTTCTCCTATACAAATTTTCTATCCATTTCCTATCTCTATTGCTTCGTTTCTTCCTGACATTGTTGTCCTGTCTTATTCTACATTCCTACTGGATTTGTACACATATTACTTCAGTTTTAGGTACTCTTTGATACCATAGTGCTTCATTCCTTGCCTTCCATATAGAATAGACCAATGCTGCTTGTATTGAATTCACCAGAATCCTACAATTTTCTCCCTTGATCCCTTTTGTTAATATTCTCCACACTCCTTGTAGTGTAGTGTTCTGTATTCCAATGTTTAACCAGTTTACAATCGCCTGCATACAAGCTCTAAAGAATTGGCATTCAAAGAACAAATGCCCAATCGTCTCAGGTGCACTACATATTGTGCACATTGTGTCCTGTGTTATCCCCATCTTCTGCAGTCTCACTCTTATTAGTAGTCTGCCATGCCCAGCCAGCCAGCATATAAAGCTATGTTTAGGTACATTTCCTTTGCTCTATACCCACCTACTCCAAGGCCACTTTTCTGCTCTTGCTAATCTCCACATGTATCCACTTTTGATACTATACTTGTCATTTTTACCTAACCACCCTTGGTCTACATATCCCAGTGCAAACCTGTTTTTCACTGAGCATATTTTTTTCCAGTACCAGCAATAATCTTTAGGAGTCTTATACTGCCACCAAAAGTAGTCTTTTAAGTATATATGGTTTATCCATTTCTATCACGACCCCAAACCGGATACGGTCGTGATGGCACCTCTCGTTAAGACAATGCCAGCCGACACAATTTTCCAAGTGAACCATTTTCCATTAAAATTTATTTTTATACCATTTATAAACCGTTAAACTCATAATGAACATTTAAAATAAAAATACGGAATAATTACACAAGTCCGACATCGGGGTGTCACTAGTCATGAGCATCTACCAAGGTCTGAATACAACAAAAACAGTAAAATGTACTAAGTACAGAAATGAAAATGAGAGGAAGGAAGCGGAGCTGCGAACGTCGTGCAGCCACCTTGCTAACTCTGATGACTCCACGTTTGAGCAATCAACACCTGCTATCGAGTTCCGAAATACTTGAATATGCACACGTGGTGCATGGAGTAATGTGAGTACTCCAACCCAGTAAGTAATAAGAGTAAATAAAGGCTGAGCAGTAAGAAATCACGTATACCACATCATGGCACCACAGAGGATACCACATGTTTCCAATAACAGGGTACGAATCAAATCACCTCGTTACATTACACTTCCATCTTCAGTAAATTCCTTTAGAAAATATCTTTCTAACCTTTCCCATAGAGGTTTAATGAAACATATATATAGTGAAAGTGATGAAAATCGTAATCAGCCCCTCGGGCAAATCATAGTTCGTATACAGCCCCTCGACATAACAGAAATTCACAGCATAACTTAAAAACTTTAGTTTAAATGAAAGTTATTTCAGACATTTGTTCAACATTTTTCAATAGAGGCTCAGTCTAAGGATGAGTGAAAGCAGTAATTAATCAATATGTTTAATAGAAACTCACTTTAAAGAAGAGTGAAAAACAGTAAGTTCATAAACTGGCCCTTCAAGCAAAGCATCACTCATGTACATGTATATATACAGCCCTTCGGGCAAGCCTATCAGTCACTCATGACTCAACTCTTATCAATCAGCGGTCACACTCAGCACTCACACTCAATAGGTACCATATAGTAATCGCTGCGGCGTGCAGCCCGATCCGTCTATCTCTGCGGCGTGTCGTCCGATCCATATATATAGTCAACTGCACTCACTGGGGGTGTGCAGACTCCGGAGGGGCTCCTACAGCCCAAGCGCTATATCGCTACGGCGTGTAGCCCGATCCAACATATCGTTGCAGCGTGCAGCCCGATCCATATACATATCGTTGTAGCGTGCAGCCCGATCCATATACATATATAAAAATATATTGTTGCGTTGTGCAGCCTGATCCATAGATATGTAATCCTTATAACCAGCCCCTCAGCCTCTCTCTCAGTCATTAGCCTCACAATCAGACTCTCGGTCTATCTTAGTCATCAACCCCACGATCACTCGGACCATCAGTAAAACAGGTAACTCAGCCCAAAAGTTTTCATATTTTTAAGAAATACAGTGATAAAATCAGATTTAAACAATAAACAGGTAAGACATGACTAAGGATATGCTTTCAAAATAAATAGAGTGAGGAAAAATAGTGAAAGTGCCCCTAAGGGTCTCAGCAGGTTGGCACAAGGCCCCCAAACATGGCATACAATCCAAAATATAATATAAATCTCTAGAACATGGAATATCATAAGATTTCAAATCAAATACGCGACTTAACAGTCGTACGGGACGGACCAAGTCACAATCCCCAACGGTGCACAACTCCACGCTCGCCATTTAGGTGTTCGTCACCTCAAAGTAACACAACGATGTGTAATCCGGGGTTTCAAACTCTCAGGACAGTATTTACAATCATTACTTACCTCAATCCGAGCAAAAATCCTACTCCACAATGCCTTTGTCTCTCAAATCGACCTCCGAATGCCTCGAATCTATCCACAATAATTCGATTCAGTTAATAAAAATTATAGGAATTAATTCCATATGAAATTCTACATTTTCCATTAAAAATCCGAAATTACACTCAAAATTTGCCCGTGGGACCCACATCTCGGAATCCGACGAAACTCATAAAATCCGACAATCCATTCCGATACGAGTTCAACCATACCAAAATTATCAAATTCTGACAACAACTCAACCTCCAAATCTTAACTTTTCATTTTTGAAAAGTTTTGCACAAATTTCAATTTCTTCCATTTAAATCTGAATTAAATGATGAATATAACAATGTATTTATGAAATATAATCACTTTCAGATATAGAACACTTACCCCAAATGTTTCCCTTGAAAAATTTGTTGAAAATCACTTTTCCCGAGCTCTACAAAATGGCTAATTCCCGAATATAAGCTGTTTTCCAGGCAAGTCGCATCTATGAAATGCGACTTGCACTTATTTCCAGCCAAAACAAAAGGCAGTCCTAACCTTCACTAAATCTATCATAACTTTCTGTAAGAATGTCGCAATGATGAATGGTTTAACTTTCTAGAAACTAGAATGCAATGGCTATAACTTTCATGTTTTACAAATTTTCGAATTCCTTATGGATTTCGAGGTATAAGCTTTCACAATAGCCTCCTCGCATCAAATATTTCTGGAAAATTTCAAAGCAGCTTTACCAATCCTTATTCAATCAATCATAACTTTCTATACAAATACCAAAATAATTTATGGTTTAGCTTTCTGGAAACTAAGATGCAAGATCTACAACTTTTATGTTTTGTAAATTTACATATTCCTTATGTATTTTGAGATATAAGCTTCAAAAATAGGCTCCACGATTGCATAGTTGTTGTCCAAGACAGCTTCTACAACAGAAAATTCCAGCAACCCTTTTTGTCCGATTTCCATTCCATTAACCTTCCAAAATCTACCCGAGACACCCGGTACCTTAACCAATTATACCAACATGTCCAAAAATATAATACGAACTTAATCAAGGCTTCAAACCATGTCAAACAACACCAAAATTACGTATCACTCATCGAATTGAATTATGAGTTTTCGAATCTTCCAACTTCTACATTTTGCGCCGAAACATATGAAATCAATCCGGAATGACTTCAAATTTTGTACACAAGTCATAAATGACATAAAGAAGCTATGAAAATTTCAGAACTGGATTCCGACCCCGATATCAAAAAGTCAATCCTCGGTTAAACTTTCCAAAAATCTTCTATTTTCCAACTTTCGCCAAAATGCGCCGAATTATCCTACAGACTTTCAAATCCAAATCCGAACACGTGCCTAAGTCCAAAATCACCATACAAAACTATTGAAATCATCAAAATTCCATTCCAGGGTCTTTTTCTTAAAATTCAAATCTCCGGTCAAACTTAAGAAATCTTTAGCCTTAAATTTCTAGATTCCGTTAAATTAGGGACCTCCGAATTCGATTTCGGGCATATGACCAAGTCTAAAATTATGATACGAAATTACCGGAATGGTCAAAACTTTTATCCGGGTTTGTTTGCTCAAAATGTTGACCGAAGTCAACTCAGTTGAGTTTTAAAGCTCTAGTTCACAGTCTAATCCATTTTTCACATAAAAACCTTCCGAAAAATTATACGGACTGCGCATGCAAGTCGAGAAATTATTGATAACGCTTTTAAATATCTTAAAACACCGAGATAATTATTTAATTTAAAGATGACATTTGTGGGTCATCACATTCTCCACCTCTAAAATAAACGTTCGTCCTCGAACGTACTAAGAATTATTCTAAGGTTACCAAATTGATGATTTTATGTTTACACAAATATTCGTGGTTGATCCCACATTACCGCATTTGACATAAGTCCAACAACGATATTTCAATTGAGATTATTCCCTTTATCCATATTTGTAAACTTTAAGACCAAATTTCTTACTCTCCAATCATTTCTAGAAAGGTCCGATTTTCACGTCAACACATGATATAAGTCTCGACGGGCTATAGCCACTCATACCTATGCACCCATCAAATATGGGGTATTACATTCTCCCCCACTTAGGGTCATTCGTCCTCAGATGAGAAGTAGAGTCTGTCCTCAAACACATAATGTAACTTATCTCTTTCTTTGCACATCTCAATATCCCAATTTTTTTCTTCTAATTCCCAAAATTTTCAAAAATTTTGGCAGAGTCTCCCCTGTAATTGGGCCAATCCACATGTCAGAGTAACACCAAAACAACTCCCAACAACATGTCCACAACACAGCGAAGCACCACAAAGTATATATCAATAACACTAATCTCCGCATTACAAGCACGACATTATCACAACGATATCTTGACATAAAACGCATCATATGTATGACCATAACCACATCTCTGGTCTTAATAGCTGTTCATAATAGATTACAACATTGCCAATTAACCTCATGTTAATAAAATCTCGTTTCAAACCTCCAGTTTACTAATAACGAGGCATGAAGATCTCATAATTACTTACCCGAATTAACGAGTAACAATTTACATCCTCCGGTCACTCACCTCGTAGTCTAAAACTCAATAATTACAATACAAATCAGGCAAATTATGCACTAAGATATTCATACAAGAATTTTCTTCAAATAATTCTAATAGGTATGCCACCCTATAAGTACTATAGTACAAATTTTAATTTCACAAAGGGAGCATTTAAACATATAATTTTAATTTTTTTCACCACAAGGACCTCGTCCTTATATAACATATACCGCAGCTTGTAGCCCGGTTTTAATATTTTACATTATATAAAACACAAGGATCTTATCCTCAACTCTGTACCACAAGTAATATGCACATTGTGCCAAATTGGAACATTCCATTGTCTTCTTTCGAATAATTTTCCGTTTAACAAAATCACAACACATAATGATAGACATAACTATCTCCATCGAATCTCCCAACAGGGGTATTCACATAAGTAGATTTCAGAATTACGAAGTTCGCTCATAAGTGGAGCGCAATAGGAGGACTTGCCTCGATATTCAGAACTGAATCAAGTTATAGAAATTGTTACTTTATAATAATTCAAGACGTACTTGTAACAACACCATCTGGTGTTGTGACCTCAGCCATACCATATAAAATATATCAACGGCTCGGTCTCTACCTCTACGAGTCTTACCTCCACCTCTAGCATCCTGACCCCTACCTCTGGTTGGTCATGTAAGTGGAGTAGTAACTGTAATGGGGCACGTAGCCTGAGTGCTTTTACAAAATATGTTTCTCCCAACTCTAGGACAATTTTTTTCCCATGATGTGCCTAGTACTACCATATTCATAACAATACCTTTAAGAGTTCGACTGCTTATACTTAGTCTATGCTATATAACTGGAATAACCATTATAAGAACCTCGTGGTGGTGGTGCATTAAAAGAACTTTCTGGAGCACCCCGAGTAATTAGATATATTGACTGGGCTGGCCGGCTGCTCGAGCCCCTGTCATAATGATTTGTAGTTGTAGAGTAGAATCCGCTGAATGCTTTAAAACCTCAAGACCTCTTGGTCTTCTTAGCTTCCTCTTTTCCTCATCCAAAACACATTCTAACATTTTGGCAATTTCTACCACTAGCCGAAATAAAGCATCAACCTGTAGCTTCCCGAGTTTTACAAAATTTGAAGATCATAATTGAGTCATTTAATGAGTCTGTGGACTCGCTCTCTGGCTTAAGAACCAAAGTAGGAGTATGACGGCTAACTTATTAAATCTGATGACATATTCTGACATCGTCATGGTGACATGACACAACCGTTCAGACCCCATATACCACATATTACAGAGAATCTGGGAGACAAAACTCCTTCAAAAACATTTATGAGAACTGAGCTGAGTAGATGGTCTTGCATTGGCTAGTCTGCCCTCTTCATAGGCTTGCCACAAACATCGACAGCTAATTTCTTCTTTTGCTATGTTGAATCAACATTGCTGAGCTAACCTATTTATTCATATACTCTTCGATTCTTCTTTGGGGTAACTCTTTCCCCTAATTATGCACAACGATCACAAAAGTATAGCTCCATCAAGATAAATCTTAGCACGAACTACATAATCCAGAAGATCCTCAACCACTCTACTTCCTTTGAAGCACCCCAAAATCTTCAACCTTGACTTCCACACGGAGCAGACCTTCTGTAAATTTATGTTTTTTAACTCATTTGATACTAAAGTACAAATCCGTAGTCATATAGAATTACCGAAGGTCTCGGTACCATCCAATGTAAATAATTGATTCTAGTGGCATACAACTCCGAAAAAAAATTTAATAATTTACAATACATGTATCGAGTTACTGCCATAACATTGTAATGCAATTTGATTAAATTCTTTCCAAGCTCATGCAACATAGTTTATTTGGTTCCTCAATTTGTCTACTAAACTCGCCTTCACTCTCGTGAAATTCAGGTGAACTTTCTTGACTAATTCCAATTCAAATCTCAATACACCTACTCTACGGGTAGAAAAGAAAATTCTTCGCACAACATTGTAAAGATCACACCTCTGTAGTTTATTCCGCAAGTGATAACTCGCCTGCTTAGCCTCAAGCTGGCATTTTTTTCTATACTCTTTTAGCAACCACAATTACTATGCAATCATTTAATGTCTCTGAGTCTACACTCATTTACAATTCATGAGAATTTAATTTGTTCCACACGTACACCACATGAAAGATCCTTCAATACACCCATAACTCAAGAGGATAAGTCAATCAAGACATTTCAAGCAACTCCCCTCATCACACTCCAACCATTTGAACACATCCCGCATTTACCTCATACTCATCATATAGTCGTTTAACCGCTCATTGATCCACAATTTCAACTCATAAGAACACTACCGGACACATAAGTCCAATGCACGAGTTTTCACAATTGAAACTACCTAGCCTAAGCCTCGGGCTACACCTGACCTCAAGTCTCCCAGACTGGCCCATCACCAGTGCACTAATCCCTTTTCGTGTATCATTCCTCAAATCCCAAACTGTCAGAAGCGGTTAACGAGCGCTCATATGCGCACACGAATATGTGGACGAAATTCAAGGAATTATGTTTCAACTTAAATCAAGGACGCACAATAAGAATTTCAAGAATGTGAAGTTTTCCTAAAGGTTCTGCAACCTCTCGAGGATTAATACAGATGTCTCCGTACCGATCCGCGAGACTCCACTAAACCCGATCATAACTCGTGAGACCTATGTAACCTAGACTCTGATACCAACTTTCACGACCCCAAACCAGACATGATCGTGATAGCGCCTCTCGTTAAGATAAGGCCAGCCGACACAATTTCCTAAGTGAACTATTTTCCATTAAAAGTTGTTTTTATACCATTTATAAACCGTTAATCTCATAATGAACATTTAAAAGAAAAATGCAGAATAATTACACAAGCTCGACATCGGGGTGTCACTAGTCATGAGCATCTACCAAGGTCTGAATACAACAAAAACAGTAAAATGTACTAAGTATAGAAATGAAAATGACAGGAAGGAAGCGGTGCTGCGAACGTCGTGCAGCCACCTTGCTAACTCTAATGATTCCGCGTCTGAGCAATCAACACCCGCTATCAGGTTCCGAAATACCTGAATCTGCACACGAGGTGCAGGGAGTAATGTGAGTACTCCAACCCAGTAAGTAATAAGAGTAAATAAAGACTGAGCAGTAAGAATTCCACATCATGGCACCACAAAGGATACCGCATATTTCCAAAAACAGGGTACAAATCAAATCACTTCGTTACATTACACTTCCATCTTCAGTAAATTCCTTTAGAAAATATCTTTCTAACCTTTCCCATAGAGGTTTAATGAGATATATAT
>MU726161.1:1690-14369 GCA_026770625.1 Nicotiana glauca | reverse complement strand
ATATATATATATATATATATATATATATATATATATATATATATATATATATATATATATATATATATATAGATAGATAGATAGATAGTGAAAGTGATGAAAATCGTAATCAGCCCCTCGGGAAAATCATAGTTCGTATACAGCCCCTCGGCATAACAGAAATTCTCAGCCATTTCATAACTTAAATGATAACCATGTATTTATGAAATATAATCACTTTCGGATATAACACACTTAGCCCAAATGTATTCCTTGAAAAATCTGTTGAAAATCGCTTTTCCCGAGCTCTACAATCGTCAAAAAATGAATAAAATGGCTAATTCCCGAATATAAGTTGTTTTCCAGGCAAGTCGCATCTATGAAATGCGACTTGCACTTATTTCCAGCCAAAACAAAAGGCAGTCCCGACCTTCACTAAATCTGTCATAACTTTCTGTACGAATGTCAAAATGATGAATGGTTTAACTTTCTGGAAACTAGAATGCAATGGCTACAACTTTTATGTTTTGGAAATTTTCAGATTCTTTATGGATTTCGAGGTATAAGCTTCCAAAGTAGCTTTCTCGCATCAAACATTTCTGGAAAATTTTAAAACAACTTTACCAACTCTTATTCAATCAATCATAACTTTCTGTACAAATACCAAAATAATTAATGGTTTAGCTTTCTAGAAACTAGGATGCAATGGATACAACTTTTATATTTTGTAAATTTACATATTCCTTATGTATTTTGAGATATAAGCTTCCGAAATAGGCTCCACGATTGCACAGTTGCTGTCCAAGACAACTTCTGCAGCAGAAAATTCCAGCAACCCTCATTGTCTGATTTCCATTCCGTTAACCTTCCGAAATCCACCCGAGGCCCTCGGTACCTTAACCAATTATACCAACATGTCCCAAAATATAATACTAACTTAATCAAGGCTTCAAATCACGTCAAACAACACCGAAATTACAAATCACGCATCAAATTGAATTATGAGTTTTCGAATCTTCCAACTTCTATATTTTGCGCCGAAACATATCAAATCAATCCGGAATGACTTCAAATTTTGCACACAAGTCATAAATAACATAAACAAGCTATGAAAATTTTGAGAACTGGATTCCGACCCGATATCAAAAAGTCAACCTTCGGTCAAACTTTCCAAAAATCTTCTATTTTCCAACTTTCGCTAAAATGCGCCGAATTATCCTACAGACTTCCAAATCCAAATCCGAACATGTGCCTAAGTCCAAAATCACCATACAAAACTATTGGAATCATCAAAATTCTATTCCGGGGTCTTTTTCTCAAAAGTCAAATCTCCGGTCAAACTTAAGAAATCTTTAGCCTTAAATTTCTAGATTCCGTTAAATGGCGATAATTTGATCTAGGTACCTCCGAATTCGATTTCGGTTATATGACCAAATCCCAAATCACGATATGCAATTAATGGAATGGTCAAAACTTTTATCCGGGTTCATTTGCTCAAAATGTTGACCGAAGTTAACTCAGTTGAGTTTTAAAGCTCTACTTCACAGTCTAATCCATTTTTCACATAAAAACCTTTTGGAAAATTATACGGACTGCGCATGCAAGTCGAGAAATTATTGATATCACTTTTCAAGATCTTAAAACACCGAGATGATTATTTAATTTAAAGATGACATTTGTGGGTCACCACAATTTCACCCATAGGTCATCAGCCTTCTTAGCTATGTTCCAAACATATTTCAATATTGCAGCTTCATTACATAATACTCCATTTGTGATTCGTAAACCTCCTACCTCTTTTGGTCTGCATACCAGATCACATGCTATAAGTGATGCTCTGTTGCTTATCTCCTTCCCATCCCATAGAAAACTTCTGCATATTGTGTTAATCTTTTTCATCACTGCTTTTGGTAATAGGAAGATGGATGCCCAGTATGTGTATACATGCAGTAATACTGAGTTGATGAGTTGCACTCTTCCTGCATAAGAGAGGTGTTTAGATCCCTGGGTTTTAATTCTTGCTGTCATCTTGTCAACTAGAATTTCACATTCAATACTGTTTAGTTTTTTAGTTGAGATTGGAACCCCCAGATACTTGAATGGTAGCTTTCCTCTTTGATAACCTATTAGCTCACACAAATCAATTAAGCTTTGTTGTTCCATATTAGCACTAAATATATTAGATTTCCCAACATTTGTGCATCATCCTGATTCCTTTGAGAATGTCTGGAGCCCTCTTAAAATCAGCAATACTGACTGATATGTCCCTTTTGCAAAATAGTAGCACATCATCAGCAAAGCACAAATGATTTAACTGTAGTCCTCTGCATTTAGTGTGGTATTCAAAGCCTGGCATGATTTCTACCTTCTTTATTATTCTAGTGAAGTATTCCATGCATATAACAAATAGCAATGGTGAAATAGGATCCCCTTGCCTCAATCCCCCTTTCCCCTGAATATTACCATACAATCCCCCATTCAAAGCTATACTATATTGAGGGGTAGTTATGCAATTCATCACCCATTTTATGAACTTCTCGGGGAATCTCAAAGCATGCAACATCTCCTCTACAAAACCCCATTCAACTGTGTCATATGCTTTCTTTAGATATATCTTGATCAAACAGCTTTAAGTAGTAGCTTTCTTGTTGTATAGTCTAGCTATATCTTGGCAAATAAGGATATTCTATACAATACTTCTGCCAGTTACAAATGTACTTCGGTTTTATGATATGATCTTAGGCAACACCATTCTTAGTCTGTTGCAGAGAATCTTAGAGACAACTTTGTATATTGTGTTACAACATGCTATTGGCCTATAATCCCCTACATTGGATGCATGTGCACTTTTTGGAATAAGAGTAATTACTGTGTTGTTCCATACTTTGAGCATTTTCCCATTTTTGAAAGACTCTATCACATCATCCACCATATCCTTACCTACAATTTCCCGTCCATCTTTGAATAACTGACTTCCAAAACCATTTGGTCCTAGTGCCTTATCCCCATTAATGGCCCATAATGTTTCCTTCACTTCCTTCTCTGTAAAGTCTTTTATTAGCATTGTGCTATGCCTGTCTGAGACTGTTGGCCCTTGTCTTACCAATTGACTGCAAACCTGATCTCTCTCTTATGTTTTTTGGTTCCCAGCAAGCCCTCATAAAATGCTATAAATGTCTTGGCTATCTCTTCTAGGTCTGTAACATGTTGTCATTCTGTATTGTCAATAGCTAGGATTCTGTTGGAGTTCCTCCTTACCTTCATCATGCTGTGAAAATTTTTTGTATTCATATCTCCTTGTTTCAACCACTGTATTTTGGACTTTTGCCTCAAGTATTGCTCTCTAGCCTTGCACCATGATCTGCACTCCTAAGATAGCTTCATTTCCTCCTCTATTAGCACAGTGTTATAAGGATCTTTTTGAATTTTTCCTTGACAATTTTGCAATCTCATCATAGCTTCATATGCTTTCCTCTCTATTTCATTGAATTTGTCTTTGTTCAGTTATTGTAGCGTGTGTTTAATTCTATGCAACTTCCCTACTAATTCATACATTTTAGTACCTTTTTTTTTCTGTCTTCCAACCAGCTCTAACTTTTTCCTTGAAGTCTGTTGCCATACTCCACATGTTGTAATATTTAAACATTTTCTTCTACCCTTTGTTTCCCTGTTCCCATCTTATGATAGCTGGGAAATGATCAAACAACCCCTCATTTCTGTAGTGCACACTTGATGCAGGAAGTTGCATGTTCCATTCATTATTACCAGTACTCTATCTATTCGACTGAGTACCCTATCCCCTCCATTTTGCTTGTTTGTCCATGTGAAAAATGCTCCTGTAGATTTGAGATCCTACAGTTCACATTCCTCAATACATCTCTTGAAATCATGTATTTATGCCATAGTTATTGGGCTGCTTATTTTTTCCTCCTTTTGTAGAACACAGTTAAAGTTTCCCATTATCCCAGGGGCCTTTGACTTGTCCATTTATTTCCTTAAGTGTTTGCTATAACTCCCTTCTCAATGCTGCATCATTGAAAGCATATATCATAGACACATGAAATGTGTGTCTAGTCCCTCTATGTTGTATTTCAGAGTGTATAAGTTGTGTTGTTGCTCATATGATGTTGAATCCATAAATCATTGGATTCCATAGTAGCCATATCCTCCCCTTTGGATACTGTGACAAGTTTGTGCTGAATGACCAGCCTTGACATAGGTGAAGAGAGGCTTGTTGTGCTTTTGCTCTCTTCACCTTTATTTCCAAGAGACCAAATACCCCCACCCTAGCATTATGCATGAAAATCTGTATCTCCTTTTGCTTAGCTGGGTTATTTAGTCCTCTGGTATTCTAGAAACCTATATTATCCATTAGGATGGGGGTTTCCCCCACCCCTACCAAGTCCTGTCTCCCTTGCTCCTTGTACTTCTATGGGGATAGAAGAACTAGGTTCTCCCGAGCTTGCTTCTGTTGCATGCTTGTGATGACCCGACCCGTTGTCTCGTGAGTTACCGCTCCATTTTCCCCATTTTTAGCTTCTTTATGCTTCATTATCCGTATCTTATGTGATCGAGTTGGTTTGGAGTGGTTTTGATAAGAAATGAGACACTTAGTCTCTTTTAAGAAGACTTAAGTTGGAAAAGTCAATCGAACGTTGACTTATGAGTCAGAGGGCTCAGATGTGAATTCTGACGGTTCGGTTAGTTCCGGGAGGTGATTTGTGACTTAGGAGTGTGACCGAAAGTAATTTTGGAGGTCCGGTGTCGAATTAGGTTTGAATTGGCAAAGTTAGTATTTTGGCGAATTCCGTTTGATAGGTGTCATTTTTGATCCGGGGGTCGGAATGAAATTCTGAGAGTTGCTGTAGCTTCATTGTGTCATTTGGGATGTGTGAAAAATTTTAGGTTATTCGGACATCGTTTGGCCAGGTTTTTGATCGAAAATGTATTTCGGAAGTTTTTGGAAACCTAGGTTTGAATTCGATGAGTTTTGGGTAATTTGATGTTGTTTGAGGTATTTTGATGATTGGAACAGGTTTGAATGATGTTATGAATTATGATGGCATGTTTGGTCGGGGTCCCATGAGGCTAGGATAAGTTTTGGAAGAGTTTTTGGAAGATTTTTGTCGTTTTGAGCATAAACATGTGATGATCCAAAGGTTCATTTTTAGTTTTAGAGATCGAAATTTGATTCTGAGACTTGAAAAATTTTAATAATGAATTATAGGAGTGATCTGCAAAGTTTGGTCTAATTTCATCAAGTCGCGATTGTGTTTTTGACGCGAAACATGAATTAATTGTTTAACGAGCGAAACGGGTATTGCATTGAGTAAATAAACTCCAAATTTTGTTTTGATTGAAGGAATATGTTCGTATTATTATTTGTGACTCATAGGAACAAGAATCGTCAACTTCCGAGTTCGTATGATGGAGTTAGAGCATTTTTAGTGAAATAAAAAGCTACTGCAAATTTTCTGGGCAAAAAGCTGGTATTTTCGCAGATGCGGTGAACAATACCTCTTTTGTGATGAACAGTAATCCCGCATCTGTGCTGAACAGTACCAAATCTGCGGTGAACAGTAAAATTTGCATACCGCAGATGTGAAAATTCCTGAACAGTGTATAATTCGGGCAATCCGAGAGTTTTCTCATTTTTGAAGCTATGGAGCTCGGATTGAAGTGAATTTCGAAGCGATTTTCACCATATGGATTGAGGTAAGTGTTCTATATCCAAAAGTGATTATATTTAATTATTCCATGGTTATTTTCATCATGAATTAGTGAATCAAATGGAAGAAATTGGAGAAAATTGTAAACCTTTCAAAAACGAAAATTCTAGATTTGGAGGCCGAATTGTTGTCGGATCTTGGAAAAATTTGTATGGTAAGAATCGTGGTTGTATGTGGTTTCATATTTTGTAACTTTTGTCGGGTTCCGAAATATGGGCCCCATGGGCGAATTTTGAGTGTAATTTCGGATTTTTGATGGAAAATGTAGAATTTCATATGGAATAAATTTCTATAATTTTTATTAACTGAATCGAATCGTTATGGCTAGATTCGAGGCATTCGTAGGTTGATTCGAGGGGCAAAGGTGTCGCGAGTTAAAGAAAAAGCCGGTTCGAGGTGAGTAATGATGTTAAATGATGTACTGAGGGTTTAAAACCCCGAATTGCACATCGTAGTGCTATGTTGAGGTGACTTGCATGTCGGATAGCGAGCCTGGGGTAGAGCACCGTTGGGGATTGTGACTTAGTCCATCCCGATTAATGATTTTACCGCGTATTTGACTGAAATTTATTTTTTATCATCATGATTTGGGCTGATTGCCATATTTGGGCTTCGTGCCAATTATTTGAACCCTTCGGGGATTTTTATCACTATTTCCTCACTGTTTTGACTTGTATTTGAACTCAGTCCTGTTGATATTTATGGTTTAAACTCAGTCACTTTTACTCATATTTGAGACTTAAATGATATATTAAATGATAATTTGGGCTGAGAACTACTGTTTTACTAATGTCCGAGGGGCTTGTGATGATATTCTGACTGAGTGTGGCTGAGGTCCAAATGTGAGGATACACCGAGTGATATGATGACGAGGGCCTGGATATGATGGTTTTATATTATGGATCGGGCCGCACGCCGAAACGATACTTATATGGATCGGGCTGCACACCGCAGTGATATATATATAGCGCTTCGGCTATATATATAGCCGAAGCGATATAGCGCGCCGTAGCGATATAGCGCTTTAGCTGTAAGAGCCCCTCTGGAGTCTGCACACCCCCAGTGAGTGTCGTCGACGTTAAATGGATCGGGCTGCACGCCGCAGCGAGATATGGATCAGGTTGCACGCCGCATAAGTTACTATATGATATTGTTCTGAGAGTGAGCCCGAGGGAATGACACTGTTCTGAGTTACTCATACTGAGCCCGAGAGACAGATTTCTACTTGTTATTTTGATACTGAGCCCGAGGGGCATATGTCTACTTGTTATTTTGATACTGAGCCCGAGGAGCAGATTTCTACTTGTAATTTTGATACTAAGCCCGAGGGGCAGATTTCTACTTGTTATTTTGATATTGAGTCCGAGGGGCAGATTTCTACTTGACAATTACTGCCAAATTACTTGTTTTACTGGTTTAAAAGAGATTTCATCTCATATTTCAATGATTTGCTATTTAAGTGGTTTTACTGCTTCTGTATAGAATGCTTTGTGCCTTTACGTATTTTCTTGCTTTCAGCCATTATTTATATTTATTACTCACTGGGTCGGAGTACTCATATTACTCCCTGCACCGTGTGTGCAGATTCAGGCATAACAGGTTTCCACTCATGAGAGCTGATCCTTCCAGTCCAGCCGGTGTTTTGGAGACTACGAGGTAGCTGTTGGCGTCCGCAGCCCCCGTGACTCCTTTATCTTATTATTCCTATGTTATTCGAGCTATTGTATTGGATTTCATATTTAGTAGACTTGTGTCAGGATTCCTTAGTTGCTCATGACTTGCGACACCCTGGTTAGGGATATGTTGGGTTGGATTTCCGCATCTTTATCTATATTTTCCGCTATTTGGTATCATTAAACCATGATTATACTATAATTGTGTTAAATAATTATTTTAAAGGACGAATTAGGTTGACTGGCTGGCCTTGTCTTCATGAGAGGCGCCATCACGACCGGGTTCGGGATTTGGATCGTGACAAGTTGGTATCTGAGCCTAGGTTACTAGGTCTCACGAGTCATGAGCAGGTTTAGTAGAGTCTTGCGGATCGGTACGGAGACATCTGTATTTATCCTCTAGAGGTTGCAGAACCTTTAGGAAAACTTCATATTCTTGAAATTCTTATCGTGCGTCTTTGATTTAGCTTGAAAAGTAACTCTTACAATTCCTTCCACGTGTTCGTATGTGCGAACGAGCGCTCAGTATCAAATGTGCCTTGATGGTTTATAATTCCCTAATTGAGGGGTGAGATGTGATCTCTGTGAGTTGATGTTAGGCCAGTCTGGAGGACTTGAGGTTGGATATTTGCCTATGGCTTGAGCATCGAGGTACTAATTGTGTGAGCAAGTGTTTTGAACTTATATGTTCGGTATTGTCGCTATTAGTGGGAATGATGGTTGGATAGCTATGTGATGAGTATGTTAGTACTACGAGATGTGTCTATATGACTTGGAAGTGACAAGGAAGGGCTGCAGGATGATAGATGAACAATTAAGTGTTTGATTTTCATCGTGATGGATGTGTAGCTCCGAGTTATGGGCGCGTAAAGAATCTTTTCATGTCACCTAATTGGAGTGAAGTAAATTTCATGTAGTGGTATGAGTTTAGACTCAGGAAGATTAAGTGACTGTGTAATGTGTATGACAGTGAAAGGTATACAAAATGTTAATTGGAGGCAAAGCATGTGGGTTATCTCATGCGGAGGGTTCTAAAGTTGTGAGATCCTTATGTTGTTTATTAGAAGATCTCATTTACAAGTGAAGAATATGCGTTGAAATCTAAATTGGGCCACCTAGAGAGTGGGCTTAACTATTGTGTGAGTGAATGCAAGAATTGCAGAAGAGTTAAAATTCCAGATGATTTGTGTTTCCACAAGCTTATGAAGGAGTGAGTTTAACCCCACTATGGTATTACGACAACAATATAGTACATGCGTTATGATTTACTAAGTGCGTTTTGATCTATGTCTTTGAGCTAAGTTGGGGAGTTTGCTATTAATTAAGTTGATTGCACGGTTAGGTGCTATATTGGTTCCAGTTTGAAGCGTGTTGGTGAGTCTGTTATGGCTTACGGAGATTAAGGTCGATCAGGCGGTGGACAGGCTCGTTTTTATGCTATTCCAGGCAGGACAGATGCTATTGCTTCAGATGCTGTTATTATAAGTATTGTTCCAGTCTACCACAAAGATGCCTCTGTATTATTCGATCCTGGTTCCACCTATTCTTATGTGTCCTCATATTTTGCTCATTATTTGGGTACGCCCCGGGAGTTTCTTTCTTTACATGTTCATATATCTACCCCGGTGGGCGATACTATTATTGCGGACCGTGTGTACCGGTCATGTGTTATGATTTTTGAGGGCCTGGAGACCCAAGTTGATCTACTGTTATTGAGCATGGTGGACTTTGATGTTTTATTGGGCATGGATTGGTTATCTCTGCGTCATGTTGTTCTAGACTGACATGTTAAGACAGTTACTTTGGCTATGCCGGGTGTACCATGGATCGAGTGGCGTGGTGTGACTGATTATGTTCCTAGCAGAGTAATTTCCTTCCTGAAAGCCCAGCGTATGGTTAGGGAAGGTTGTCTGTCATATCTAGCTTTTGCGCGAGATGTTGGAGCTGAGACTCCTAGTATTGATTATGCCCCAGTTGTGAGGGATCTTCCCGATGTTTTGTGGCAATATTTGTTTTTTAGGGTTGGTGACCTACATGGCCTGTTCAAGCCAGAGGAACTCCATTTTGATAACTTGGTTATGTGCGAGCAGATTTGAAAGTTTTCTTGATGGTTTTTACCATGGTTCGATCCGGATATCTTCTACCGGTGTGCGGAACATATTGTATATTATGAACTCCTCCTAAATGAGGGCAAATAGAAGATTTCTAACTGCCCGGAATGTAATTTTCCTATAGCTCAGAAATTCTAATGATATTCTTGCGTTTGCAAAATGACGGCATAATATACGTGGTATGTTGTACATGTTTAATATATTCACGTGCAAGGTGGCAGTTCATTCTTAAAGGGAAGGTCATGAATTTTGGATGGAATAGTCAGTTTCAGATATTTAGATGAATGATATAACTGCTCGGTAAGACCTGAGAAGGGTGTGCACTATATTTTAACTAACAAATGTCTATTGGTATTGCAACACCCACTTGGTTGATCGACTGCTAATATTTCGATCTTGCCATGTATTGTAGAAAAAAATTTGAAAATAACTATCATGAAATGATCGTACTTGAGGGAAGTGTCAGTCATTTGAGTGCTGAGGTTGTGATCAGTACGGTGATTTATGTGATCTACGAATTTGGAGACGGGGAATTCTCAAAACATACTATTTCGGGATTGTGGCATATTTGAGATTGGATGCACTAGTCGAGCTAATTGATGGTGATAACTATGCACTGTGATCGCGAATATATGTGAGGTTTGAACCTGTGTGCAAGCACCGAGCCAATATTCATGCTCGGAAGATGCGTAGGCTATGATATGCCTAGAGTGGGATATTGATGTTAAAGGTATAATATTTATCATATTCGTAACTTTGTTGAGAACTATCTGGACTATACTAGAGATTTCCAAGATGCTAAATTCCAGAACAAACTTGGTAATTACTAATTCTGCGTTAATTTGCTTATTAGAGCTGTGACAACACAGTTTGCTCATGCCTACGATATAAAGCGTTATTTATGCTAGTCCAGGAGCATGAGAATCTTATTTCATTTAGCATATACAGGTGTACTTAGTGGATTTCGCCTATATGATATGCTTGGACTGGAGGTTTGTAACCATGTCAGGTGGATTATGTATTGGCAAATAAGTGCTCATGAAGTCATTGTCAATGTGAGCTATAAATGAGCTGGTTATCATTATTCTATCCATGTGTCTTGGTTCCATTGTGATTTATTGTGATGACCCGACCCGTTGTCTCATAGGTTACCACTCTGTTTCCCCCATTTTATGCTTATTCATGTTTCGTTATCGGTATTTGGTGTGTTAGAGTTGATTTGGATTGGTTTTGGTAGGAAATGAGACACTTAGTCTCTTTACGGAAGGTTTGGTTTGGAAAAGTCAACCGGAGGTTGACTTATGAGTTAGAAGGCTCGGATGTGATTTTCGGTGATTTGGTTAGCTTCGGGGGATGATTTATGACTGAGGAGTGTGATCGGAATTGATTTTGGAGGTCCGGTGTAGAATTAGGCTTGAATTGGCGAAGTTAGTATTTTGGCGAATTCCGGTTGATAGGTGAGATTTTGATCCGAGGGTCGGAATGGAATTCTGAGGGTTGCTGTAGCTTCGTAAGGTGATTTTGGATGTGTGTGCAAAACTTCAGATGATTCGGAAGTGTTTTGGTTGGGTTTTTGATCAAATGCGTATTTTGGAAGTTTTAGAAGAATTTAGGCTTGAATCCAATGTAATTTTATAGTTTTGGTAGTGGTTGTGGTGTTGTGATGATTTGAGCAAGTTTGAATGATAAATTAGAATGGGTTGGCACTTTTGGTTGAGGTCCCGAGGGACTCGGGGTGATTTCGGATGGCCAACGGAGTGAATTTTGGACTTGTGTGATTGCTGATATGTCTGGTATCTGGTATTTCTGCATCTGCGGAAAAGGGGCCGCAGATGCGGAAGGGGAGTCGCAGGTGCGATTTTGAGTGCTGAGGTGACTTCCGCAGAAGCGGTCGGTGGCCCGCAGATACCGTCACCGCAGAAGCGGTATTGGACCACAGAAGCGATCTTGGGTGAGTTAGTAAATTCTGCAGAAGTGGAAAGGTCTGGTCAGAGATATTTAATTATATCTTCGCAAATTTTTGATAGAACTTAACATTTTCACTTCGGACTTGGAGGTTATTGTGCGATTTTGGAGAAGGAATCAAGGGACTTCATTGAGGTAAGGAATTCTGAGCCTAAAACATAAATCTAATGTGTTATTACATGAATTAAGGGTGAAAATCAAGGAATTAGAGATAAAAAATGGAAGTTAGGGCTTGAACTTAAGAGAAAGAAAAATGGGGATTTGAGGGGCCAATTGGACTCCGATTCTGGTGATTTTTATATGTGTATACTCATGGCGAGATAAGGAATCTGTTTATGTTAAATTTTCTGATTTTTTGAGAAGTGGGCCCGGGGCTCAGATTTTTTAAATTTCGTAATTTTCGATGTTCTTCGATTCTTTTCGATTGGGTTATGTTCTCTTAGCCTATTGTGATGTATTCGCTCTGCTTTTAGATAGATTCGATGCGCGTGGAGGCCGATTTGAGGGGCAAGGGCGTCACGAGCTAGAGATTTTTCCAGTTCGAGGTGAGTAATGATTGTAAATGATATCCTGAGGGTTTGAAACCCCGGATTTGCACACCATAGTGCTATATTGAGGTGACTTGCATGTCGAATAGCGAGCATGGGGTAGAGCACCGTTGGGGATTGTGACTTGGTCCGTCCCGGTTGTTGATTTCATCGCGTATTTGATTGAAACTTATTTGATATTATCATGATTTGGGTTGATTGCCATATTCGGGCTTCGTGCCAATTATTTGAACCCTTCGAGGATTTTTATCACTATTTCCTCATTGTTTTGACTTGTATTTGAACTCAGTCCTATTGATATTTATGGTTTTACAAACTCAGCCACTTTTACTCAGATTTGAGACTTAAATGATATTTTAAATGATAATTTAGGCTGAGAACTACTGTTTTACTAATGCCCGGTGAGCTTGTGATGATATTCTGACTGAGTGTGGCTGAGGGCCAGATGTGAGGATACACTGAGTGATATGAGGCTGAGGGCCTGGATGTGAGGGTTTTATATTATGGATCGGGTTGCACGCCGCTGTCACACCTCTTTTTTAGGCTTACTACACCCCATGAAGGGTATAATAAAAAGAGTTTTTCCAATTAAAGGACGGTCGGAACGGGATTAGTTATTTAAATTTTCAGAGTCGCCACTTGAGAATATAATGGTGTCTCAAGTCACCGAATTA
>MU726154.1:95287-109830 GCA_026770625.1 Nicotiana glauca | reverse complement strand
ATGCATTATTGTCCGTTGTCATTGAGTAATTTAAAATGTGTAATTTGCATTAATTATTTATGTGTTAATTAATAGGTGTGTGATTTTATTTCTTTTTAATTTGATAGATTGTGTTTAATTTAGTGGTGGCTAGTCAAGAAAATTAGAAAATGGCTAAAAATGCAAAGAAACCAGGCCCAAACCAGCGTTTGGCCCAGGCCACGGAAGGCTGGTCTCAGAGACGTCAAAACGACGTCGTCTCGAGGCCCTCCATCATGACCGTTGATCGAATCAAATCTAACGGTTCAGTTCAACTCCTTCATTAAGCCAAACGATGCCGTTCAAGGGCATTTAATCTAAGCCGTTCATCTCCATTGATCCAACGGTCCCAGGCTCCCCTCACAACCCGTTTCATTTCGACCCGTTCACCTCTGAGACCGACCCAGTCTCATTTAAATGAGACGATGTCATTCGTCCCCTGGCAAGAGATCCTGGCCATCAATCTTGCTTGATCCAACGGCCAGGATCCCATCTCCTATTCCCTATATAACACTACCCTCACACCCCACGCCCTCGAACCAGACCCCCCTCATTCCGTCTCTCCATCATCGTCTCTCTCAGATATGAACCTCCAAGAACCCTAGCCGCCACCCTTCCCCTTCGCCATAAACCCGACGGCAACAATGCCAACGACCACCACCTTAACACCCTAAGACCTTTCAACCATCCTGAATCCAAATCCATGAACCATTAACCTCGAATCAACCTGCATCGTCTCGAATATCGATTTGAAGATTCGAGCAGAAAACCAATCGACCTCAACCAAGCCCAAATTCATACCAGTTACCCCCCTGACCTCCCTCGTAGCCAAACCAAGCTTGGTTTGGGTCGAATCTAACCAGAAAACTACGAACCTCAAATCGACTATATGAACCCTAGAAAAAATCCCAAGCTGGATTTCAGTTGAATTCAAGAGACGTTCGAGGTTTAAGGGACCTTAGTTCGGGTATTCTCGACTGAGGATACCCTGATTAAGGTCCACTCTGCCTCGAAAAGGTTCAAGATCGAGTTCCAGTCAAAGTGCGAGTCTTCTTGAATTTTTTGAGGTATTTTTCCCTTTCTTTGGTTCTTTCTGGTGTGTATCTGTTATTTGTTTATTTTAGTTTTAGTTAATTTTTCACTTTTAGTATCTGACTATTCTGTTCATCTCCAACCAAGACCCTTTATTTGGTCGATTTTTCTTCTGGTCATAGTCAAGTAGGATATGAACTATATAGTCGATTTGATAACATCGACAAAACAGTTAGTTTCGTAAAATCACCTGCTTGGTCCAAAGCATGAACTACCATGTAGGTTCTGTGTGACTGTTTTGTTTGTTGCTCGTGTGTATATATAATCGACTAAATAAGTGTCGTCAATCAAAATTGTTTGAAAAACTAAGGAGGCTGATAATAGGCCATTTTGTTCACTCCTGTCTAATTTCCAGCCTGTGCCCTGTCTCTGTATTAATTCATACTGAGCTGGTAGATGCTCAGTTTGATAGCTTCAATGGGTTTGAGTTGATCAGGATTGGTTCCCAATATGATCAACTCATTCCCTTTGGATTAATACTTTTGCAGTGTTAGACCCTTCTGCTTCGAATCATCGATTGAATTATAGGATTGGTTATAGCTAAGTAATTTGATGATTAGCAATCAGTGTTAAATGGCAATTTGAAGGGGTTTAAATACTGTTTAAGAGGCTTGGCTAGGGCAGTAATTCCCAGGGGTTTAAGGGTAGTTTTGGGTCTTAACAGGGTCTAATTGATTAGTTCAAGAAGTCTGTCAAATGGCTATTAAAATAACCGTAAGTTTAAAAAATAGTGGTGTTCCCATGACAGCATGGGAATTAATCTAAATACTATAATACACCCATAACTCTTGAATAAAACAATAGGGGACAAGGGTGGGGAACAAAATGGTTTGCATCAAGAAAAGGTTTTAAGGCATGGGAATCTAAGGGGTATGGGCAGTAAGGTCTGATGATTTCCAAGGCAGACCTTAGAGGTCTGTTTTGCCTATAAATAGAGGATTTTCTAACTAGAGAAGGGGTTCTTTTTTGGACAGTCTAAAGAATTTTCTTTAAACAGTCAGTTTCTTCTTCTTTCATACAATCTAGGGGGTTGGACATTGAGGTTAGACATCACAGAGTGCTGAAAAAATATACACACTCAATAGACATTGCTGAAAATACAGTTCATAGGGGGAATTTGGATAGAGTCTAGGCTGGATTTTTGAGAGGGAAAAGAGAGAAAAGAGGCTGGATTCCGATACTCAGAATTCAGTTTTCAATAGCGCAAAAGAAAACAGAAAATCAGAGGCTATTTGGTGCATTTTTGAGTGTGATCTAGACCTCCTGTTGTGTCTTTTTTTCTGGATTCTTGTTTGATTTTTAAGTTACTGCTGGAGTTCTGTTTAGTTTCCCACTTATTGCTGGATTTTTTGGGCTTCGAAGTTGCTGGTTTTTCTGTTGAGTCTTCTGTGGGCTGGTTATTGTGGGGCTGGTTATGGTTGCTGATTGCTGTGTTATTGTTGTTGCTGCAGTGCTATAATCGCTATTGCTTTACTGATCATCCTCCCTCTTCTTTATTTCGAATATCAGGTACACAGTTGGTACTCCCTGTAAATATGAAAATTGAAGCATGAAATACAAATGAGGAGCTGAAGTTCTATGATTTATTTTTAAATCATATTCTGAATTAAGTATATATATGTACAGTAGTTAAGTTCACATGATCATGTAATCACTTTAAATATGTATGACTGAATATTGAACTGTGGTAGTTTAGTGTGTAAACCCCATTCCTATGCATGTTAATTAAAAAGGGAACTAACAATATACTATACATATCTTGCTATCTCCAGTTGGTTTCGATTTTAGCTTATTCAAAAATGCGTCAAATCTTTCTTGAACTAATCGCTTAGTAGTTTGAGTTAAATTTTTACAACTTGCGTATGTATAAATTTACAAGAGTGGGCTGCCCTATCGCATCTTGTTCGGATTTAACAAACCATGTTCGAAACCCAACTATAACAACTTGTAAGTATGTAATTAACTAGGACATTTTCTTTACCGTTAGAGACAAGAACGAGTAGAGAATCATAGTTGCTTTAGGATCGGCCTTAATAAAAGAACGAGATGAGCCTCGCCGCATTAAACACCTAAATGCGGGGCCCTCGATAATAGCTTATAAATACTTAGACTTGGAAAAACCGTTTAGCAAATATCGCGGTTTTTCCCAAAGTTAATGAATGCGTAGGAGCTTTAGGCGCGAATAATAAATGTTATATTCTTAAACCAGGGCGCACATTTATGTGACCCGAGTCTAAATCTCAACGAAATCGAAATGTGTTAAAGGCCACAGGCGTACTGGTGCGGTGTGGTCCGAAACACATTTCCATGACGTTGCAAATTCTCTTTAAAAATAATAAATAATAAAAGCAATTTATTATCTTTTAAATAATAATGAGACGAGCCTCGCCAAATAACATACAAATTGCGGGGCCCTCAGTAGGTGGTTACTTTAAATACTTAGATTCCGGGACGTGCCGTTTAGCTAATTTTACGGCCTTCTCAAAAAAATAACGATGCGCTAGTCGCTTTAGGCGCGCTTTTAATAAGTTATTTCCCTAAACTCGGGTGTACATTTATGTGACCCAAATCCAAATCTCAACGAAGTCAAAATGTGTTAAAGGCCACAGGCGTACTGGTACGGTGTGGTCCGAAATACATTTTCACGGCGTTGCAAGTCTTTGTTAAAAATAATAATAATAATATTAAAAAAGGGTTAAAAATTAAAATTTGCACATAAGTTAAAAGCATGTTATAAAATCAGATAATTAAGCAAAATATAACAGTTGAGCGACCGTGCTAGAACCACGGAACTCGGGAATGCCTAACACCTTCTCCCGGGTTAACAGAATTCCTTATCCGGATTTCTGGTTCGCAGACTGTAATACAGAGTCAATCTTTTCCTCGATTCGGGATTCAACCGGTGACTTGGGACACCATTAATCTCCCAAGTGGCGACTCTAATTATTAATAATAAATCCCGTTTCGATTGTCCTTTAATTGGAAAACTCCCTTCAACCACGCCCTTCGCGGGGTGCGGTAGCGCCGAAAAGGAGGCGTGACAGCATGCAAATAGGAGCAATCGTTCCTACTCCTCAAACCTCTAATGATATAAACCACCACCCTCATTCCCACCATAATGCCAAGAATGCCTCTCAATCCCCGGAGAAGGTTTGGATTGATCCAAATACTAAGAAACCATCTCTCCCAAATTATGAACAACCTCCCTCCCTTTCCTCTCCAAATACAAAACCTCCCACTGTTCTATGCTCAACCACTATTACCCCAGGATCACCATCCAATTTCATGGATAGAATTGGGATTAATGGGGAGAGTTGTCTCACTCCAACTCAATATCAATGACCAAGAGAGCATAATTCTAATCCAAAACTCTCAATTTCTTGCACAACTAGTATCCGAGGGGCTTCATCTAGCTATGAAAACTACTTGAACCACATTTGGGTAAATAATATAATACAACCACTAGCTCCGGGAATGAACAACAATCTAATCTAAACAGTGCATGCCCAGTGGAACCTACCACCCCGCTTCAACTAAAATACCTACTTAGCACAAAATATGGGGTTGGAACTTCCCTTCTTTCCTCCATAGGAATTGACTCTACTCAAACAAGTGTTGATTCCATGGGATCCGACCCCAAACAACATGCAAACCCAAATGCAAGTGAACCCGGGGAAGCCATTGGGTCTGGTCAGCTAAGTGGGTCAAAATAATGTTCATTTTTTGTAAGAAATTGAAAGAGAAACTTGGTAAAGGAAAAACTTTTGTGTCTTTTTCTTTCTTGCTTTGTACATGCATATATTATACACTCCACATATATATTTATTCCTCCCACACTAACCCACTAAGTTATGTCCCCTTATATTATAATATACCTACTAACCCCATTAATTATGTCCCCCCATGCCCACATAATTATGTTCCCTAACCTATTAATTATGTCCACCTAATGCAAAAGACAGAATATGCTATGCACGATGGTCTTCTTTTTCACCCTACTTCTTGTTCACCTTCTTCTCTATCAGGTGCAGTAAATCTCCATGAGTATTAGAATTAGGATATGGCTTCTTCTTCCCAACATCCCCCCTTAAGTTGGAGGGTAACTTTGTGACCCCTAATTTGCTCAAAATTTCGGAGTGAGAAACCCCAGAAAGTGCATTTGTGAAGAGATCCGCCAGTTGGTCTTTAGATGGAACAAAATAAAGGGTAATTAAACAGGAAAGGAACTGTTAACGCACAAAATGACAGTCAAGTTCTACATGTTTTGTGCGTTCGTGGAAGACGGGATTACGGGCGATGTGAATGGTTGCTTTGCTGTCAGAATGAAGAGGTATGGGAAGACTTATTGGTGCAGAGAGATCTTCAAGGAGTCGAACTAACCATGTAAGTTCTGTAGTTACTCTTCTCATAGATATGTATTCTGCCTCTGCAGAAGATAAAGAGATTGAAACCTGTTTCTTTGATTTCCAGGAAATGGGTGATCCTCCTAGTGTGATGAAGAATCCACTTACGGACCTCCTAGAATCCTTGCAAGAGGCCCAATCAGCATCGCAAAATGCAAGCAAGGAAAATGAGTGTTCTGCTGAGAGAAGAATTCCTTATCCTGGATCGTAGCTTCAATATTTGAGCACTCTTAAGGCAGCAGAGAAATGAGACTTACATGATCTTTGCATGTATTGACTGAGGACAAGGACTGCAAAATAAAGGCCTGGGCGCGTGTTTGTGAGATAGTTCAACTTCCCAATCAGATGACGAAATACTGTTGGATTTTGCAATGGGTCCCCATCATCAGCTTGAAGCTTGGAGGAAGGATCAAGAGGAGAACTGACTCAGGGCAAATGAGATACATCAAATTTCTGTAGCATATCCAAAGTAAATCTCCTTTTGCTTACAATAAAACCTTTCTTTTCTCACAGAATTTCCATCCCTAAAAAATAATGTATGTCTCCTATATTTTTTACCTTGAATTCACTGTTTAGAAAACTCTTAATATGTTGAATTTCTTCCAAGTCTTCTCCAGTAAGCAGTATGTCATCTACATAGACAGCTAGGGTTGAAATCAAGTTTCCTGTCCATTTGAAAAATAATGATTAATCGTTTAATGATGAAGAATACTCCTTAAAACTCAAAGCTCATGCAAGCCTAGCATACCATTGCTTGGAAGCTTGTTTTAAACCATACAATAACTTCCTTAGTAAACAAACATGCTTAGGACTAGGAGGTGTTAACCCTCTTGGAAACCTCATGTACACCTCCTTTTATATATTACCATGCAAAAATGCATTGTTGACATCTAATTGACACACACTATAATCTCTTTTGGCTGCAATAGTGAGTAAACACTATATGGTTGTTATTTTTACTACTGGTGAAAAAGTCTCACTATAATCTATTCCATCTCTTTGGATATCCCCCCTAACCACCAGTCTTGCCTTCAACCTTTCAACCCTTCCATCCGATAAATGTTTTACCTTGTACACCCATTTGCAAGGTAGAGCCTTCTTTCCTTTAGGTAATTCAACCACATCCCATGTGTGGTTGTCTTCTAGAGCTTTAATCTCTGAATTCATAGCTTCTATCCAACATGGATGTTGACAAGCATGTCTAAAATTGTTAGGTTATGTGAGAGTAGAGAGAGATTGCAACACATGTTGATTGTTGGGTGACAGAGAAAAGAAACAAAATTCCCTAGGCTTACTTGATTGAGTGAAACAAGCTGCTGCTACATTTGTGAATATGATATTACTGCATACATAATCCTTCAAGTAGGCTGGTTGATTGGAAATTCTTCCTGACTTTCTCAATGGTGTAGGCTGCTTGGGTATAGAAACAGGTGAGGTTGTGTGTGGTGTATCTAGGATAGACTGAAAAAGAATTGGGCTAGTAGACAATTGGTGATGAGAGGGAGTGTATGAAGAACTTGGTGATGGTGAGGAGAAAGTCTCACAAACTTTAGGTTCTAAAGAGATAGGCGAGGATTGATCCTGTGATAAAGGTGAATATGCAGATTCTGTAGTAAATATTAAGCTAGGGAATATAGGATGTTGTGATGTGATGGTTTCAACAAAAGGGAAATATGATTCATGAAATTTCACATCCCTTGACACAAATACTTTACCCGTGGACAATTCTAATAACTTATATCCCTTCTGATCAAGTGGATAACCAAGAAAAACACAAGTTGTTGCCCTATCATCGAACTTGCCTCTTCCTTGGGCTATTGTTGAGGCATAACACATGCATCCAAAATTCCTTAAATGATCATACTTAGGTTTCTCTTGAAATAAAACCTCATATGGTGTCCTTCCTTTAAGAACAGTAGAAGACATCCTATTAATAATATATGTGGCAGTTAGGATAGATTCCCCCCAATAGAACATATCTAGCTTGGATAAAAACATTAACCCTCTTGCAATCTCTAAAAGGTGTCTATGCTTCCTTTATACTATTCCATTCTGTTGAGGAGTTGCTACACAAGATAGTTGGTGTAGAATTCCTTCTGAAGCTAACAAAGCTGCCTCTTGCGTACCTTTTCCCAATTCTAATGCGTTGTCAGATATTATCATTCTGACTTTCATATTGAATTGCCTTTCAACCATACATAGAAAAGATTTAAGCATTGGAAAAGCATTGCTTTTTGCACTTAATAAAAATGTCCATGTTCCTCTATTATAGTAAGGAAATATCTGAATCCATTATAGGTATTTGACTTATAAGGTCCCCATGTGTCTACATGTATAAGTTCAAATATATGCTTGGATTTTATGCTACTGACAGGAAAAGGATTCCTGGTTTGCTTAGCCTTATGACAAACATCACATATAAACTCAGAATTTGGCTTACAATGAAGAAAATCTAAATGTTTCATTGCTGAAAATAGGATGTGTACTAATCTCACATGCCAAAGTTTAACATCAGGAATACCATTAATTTGAACTGCACTAGAAAAGGAAACAAACTTTTAAACATGATTTCTTTCTTTTGGAATTGAAAGTACATTACTACTGAATAGCCCCTTAGACTTAAGGCTACTTGGTTCCAACAAGTAAAGACCCTCCCTAACTTCACCAAAAACTTGTGGACTCTTCATTAAAAGGTCATGCAATACACACCCAATAGATGTAAATAAGACATCATAGTTGAACTGAATACAAAACCTATTAACTGATAATAAGTTATATTTGAAATCTGGAACATGTAACACATTGTTAAGGATATGACCTAGTAGAATAGAGATACTCCCTATATGAGTAACAATCACCTTGAAATAATTAAGTAGACTGATATTCAAAGGTACAGAAAGTGGAGTTAGAAACAGGAATGAATTAGGATCAAAACACATATGCTCTGAGGCACCTGAATCAATGATCCAGGTGTTTGATTTTATACTAGTAAAAACTGAACCTAAGAATTTTAGAATAGTACCAGCAACTGCATTAGCATTGATTCCTGTATTTTTTGCATGTGCTAACATTGCCTGCTTATACATGTGCATCATTTCTGCAATTTGTTTCTTGTTGAGTTGCTGTCCAAAATTACTGCTGTTGAGCTCACTGCTTTGTCCTGCTAAATTCTCGCGTTCCTCATGTGCTAGGATTGCATTTCCTTTAATTTGAGTCTAATAACCTTTGTGATTGCTGAACTCAAAATCTTCTGGAAATCCAATAATTCTATAACAGTCCTCTTGTGTATGCCCTGTTTTTCCACAATAAGTACAAGACACATTTGGACTGTACTTCTTTTTTCCTTTAAATCTTTGTTGAGGTTTAACAAACTTTTACCATGAGTTGTTGTATTTGGGTGATATGTCTGCTCCTTTTTGTGTTTGGCTTCTAAGTTTCTGATAATTCCTCCCTTGTCCTGTGATCATAAAAGCTGCAAAATCAGTTAGAAGTTGTGCATTAGGCTGCTTGGCCTCTTCAGCTGCCATGAATAATACTGATTCAGAATTAAAATGTGCATTTGCATAAACTTCTCTTTGATTTTCATCATGCAAGAGAAGTGAATAAGCAACATCTATGCTAGGCAAAGGGTTCATCATGGGGATATTTCCTCTTGCTTGTGCATAGATGTCATTTAATCCCATTAGGAATTGGATCAATCTCTGATCTTCCAGAGACTTAGTCAACTTTGCCTTTCCTTCACAAACACAAACACATGAACAACATATGATAACATTTAAAGCATCTAATTCACCCCACAGTCGTTTGAGCTTAGTGAAGTATGTTGCAATGTCACTGTTTCCCTGTACTAAACCTATTAATTCCTTCTGCAGATGATAAAGATTAGCTCTATTTGATCTCCCAAATCTCTGCTCCAAACTATCCAAAAGTTCTTTTGCAGTTTTGGAATATATCACACTGTCTGCAATATCCTTTGAGAGAGCATTTAAAATCCAAGAGATGACCATGTCATTCACATAACTTCATTGTTCATGGGCTGGAGAATTCAGATCTGGAGATTGACATGCTCCATTGATGAAACCAAGTTTCTTCTTGGCAGACAAAGACAGGAGAATAGATCTCCTCCACCCTGGATATCCTTTTCCATCAAACGCAGTGTTGACTAGAGTAATTCTAGGTGAATCAGAGTTGTTTAAATGATAAGGGTGATTGACATCATAGCTGACTGGTTTTGCAACATTGCTCGTATCACCAGTAGAGATGATGGTTGTTTCAGGCATTTTAGGTTACTGACTATGATGATGAATCTGATGTAAATGGATTTGATGATCGGCCTGTTGGATCGAGCTTATTGCTTTGATACCATGTAAGAAATTGAAAGAGAAACTTGGTTGAGGAAAAACTTTCGTGTCTTTTTCATTCTTGCTTTGTACATGTATATATTATACACTCCACATATATATTTATTCCTCCCACACTAACCCATTAAGTTATGTCCCCTTATATTATAATATACCTACTAACCCCATTAATTATGTCCTCTCATGCCCACATAATTATGTTCCCTAATCCATTAATTATGTCCCCCTAATGCTAAAGACATAATATGTTATGCACGGTGGTCTTCTTCTTCTTCACCTTCTTCTCTATTAAGTGTAGTAAATCTCCATGAGTATTAGAATTAGGATATGGCTTCTTCTTCCCAATATTTTGTTTGAGTCAGAGATTGCCATGTGGCCCAGTAGAAAAATGATACGTCATTAAATGCAGGCCCACCAATTGTGTCGTTAGTCGCGAAGGTAATTTTGTTAATAGAATTAACGTCGTGTATTTTTTTTGGACGGATAGATGGACAGAGGTTATTTATAAACTATTTAGCAAACGATAGGTGTAGTTGGCCTTTTTACGTTATTTTTAAAACTTCTATATATGAATCATTATAGTATATCAATTTATACATCCACTACTTTAAGTTTTAATAGTCCTGATTGAGATTTGGTGGTGAGGAGATGATGCCACCATAGAAGTATACTGGAGTGTTCGAAAAACTATAGCCATTAGTGCAACCTGAAATAGAAGCTTGAATTCGGTAAATTTTCGATAAAGAAACATTTGTAGGAATGTTTTGGTTCTGTTTTGTTCTAACTGAGGAGTTGTGCAAATAATTGAATAAATAAGTTTGTTAAAAATATATAATAGTTCGTTTACTCCTTTTTTCTAGCTTAACTGATCATAGTAGTAAAATTGTACATGAGAGTGGTCTCTTTGCGCTAACTATGTTTTGCATCTTTGTATAAAAAGAAAAGACAGCAGATGGGGATCGTATCGTAGCCCTCGGACAATGTGACTTTTCAACATAATAAATAAAAGACTTGACTAATGGAGTTTGAATAAGCAGATTTCTTTGAGGTTATTTCAAATTTGCTGATAATGAATGCAAATGGACACATGTTATTTGTCGATCCAACATATTGTCATACTGTGTGTGCCAAAACTTTCTCACAAGAGCTACATAGTGCAAAGAGGAAACATCTAAACATTAGATTGAATATTACAACACTTTGGGTGTGTTTGGTACTGTAACGACCCGATCGGTCGTTTTAAGAATTAATGCCCCGAACCTCTATTAACTTCTTTCCCCGTGTTTGTTTCTGCTATTTTGATTTGCCGAGATATTTGGTTTTGAGTTTCGGATTATTTTGGGACACTTAGTCCCTAAAAGAGAGCTTAAGCATTAGAATTTGGACCGTAGTCGGAGCAGTGTGAAGACGGCTCAGAATGGAATTTTGTTGGTTCTGTTAGCTCCGTTGGGTGATTTCGGGCTTAGGGTCATGTTCGGATTGTGTTTTTGAGGTCCGTAACTCAATTAGGCTTGAAATGCCTAAAGTTGATATTTTGAAGTTTCCGATTCGATAGTGAGATTTTGATATCGGGCTCGAAATGGGATTCCGGAAGTTGGAGTAGCTCTGTAATGTTGAATGTGACGTGCTTGAAAATTTTCAAGTCATTCGGACGAGGTTTGATAGACTTTTTGGATCGAAATCATACTTTGAGAGTTTTTGGAGTTCTTAGGCTTGAATCCGATGCTAAATTTGTGTTTTGATGTTGTTTTGAGCATTTTGAAGGTTGGAACAAGTTTAAATGATGTTTTTGGATTGGTTGGCATATTTGGTAGAGGTCCTGAGGGCCTCGGGTGTGTTTCAGATGCTCAACGAGTCATTTTTGGAACTTAGAGTATTGTAGAAAAATTGCAGCAGGTCAGTTGGTTTCCTTCTTTGCGTTCGCGAGTGGGGTCTCGTGTTCGCGAAGAGGAGCTGGGGTTGGTGGAGGTTCAATACTTCGCGTTCGCAAAGGTACTCCCCCATTCGCGAGGATGTGGGATCTTATACCTACACCTTCGTGAAGATGGTCCCACGTTCGCGTAGGAGGAGGGAAGATGGCCATCGCGTTCGCGAAAGAGGAAGGTTGGCCAGTGGAATTTTGTGCATCGCATTCGCGACAATAGTCTCGGGTTCGCGAAGAAGAACGCATCTGGGCAGAACATAAATTTCAAAATCGAGGGTTTTGAGTTCATATCACAAAATTGAATTGGGTGCTCGGTAGGAGACAAATTTTTGAAAGATTTTCGGAGGGAGTTTGCGGGCAATGATTCTTAACTCATTTTTGCTTATAACCCATTAATCTAAACATAAATTCATCATCTAATTTTGGATTTGGGGTGAGAAATTGGGAAAAATTTTGAAAAATTCTTAGACCTAATTTTCGAGTTTCCATTGTAAATTTGACATTTGATTTGGATAATTTTAGTATGGTTAGACTCATGAGTGAATAAGGGTTCATAATCCATAAAATTTTACCCGATTTCTAGATGTGGGACCGGGAGAATTTTGTTCATTTTACCTAATTTCGTGTATTATCTTAGAATTTATTTGTGGAATCAGTTACTTGAAGTTATATTTTATATTATGCAATTGAACTGAATAGATTTGGGTCATTTGGAGTCGAGTACTCGTGGCAAGAATGTGGTTTCAGGTTGATTTTGAGACAGTTCGAGGTAAATGGTTTGCCTAACCTTGTGTGGGGGAAACTCCCCTTAGGATTTGGTATTATTGATATCTGAAATGCCTTGTACGTGAGGTGACGAGTGCATACTTATGCTAATTGTTGAAAATATGATTTTCGTTAAGTAACTATATTCGTGTTTCCTTTCCTGCTTATAGCACTTGTGATTTAAGCCTGTTGTTAGTTTAAGAAAGCATGTCTAATTGAATTAATTGCTTTAGTTGCTCAAACTGCCTTATTTGGATTATGTGCAGAATGTTAGGCTAGAAATACTTGTTTTACCTTGGTATGGAATTTGAATTGAATTGTCTATTCTTCGTGTTGTTGCTGTGTGTTTATTTTGGGACTACGGGACGGTATCCCGGGAGATTCCCCTGCGTGTTTACTTTGGGACTACGGATTGGTATTCTAGGAGATCCCCCAATACTTTTATATTGGAACTACGGGACTGCACCCGGTAGATTTCCCAATACTTAGTATTTACATTTGGGATTACGGATCGGTATTTCAGGAGATCCCTGCGCATTATGAGTTGGACTACGGGACGGTATTCCAGGAGATCCACTGGATATTAATATTTGGGACTACATGACGGTATCCTGGGAGATCCCCGGTTGTTATCTCGATGTTGAGATGTATTCCTTCCGTGATTATTTGTATCTGTGTTAGCTGTTGTTGTTCTTTCTCTCCTATGTTACTACTTACTATTGCACTTAATTATTCTGTCTTATTCTATACTATTATAGCCTGTACTTTATTTCACATCAGTAGGGCCTTGACTTTCCTCGTCACTACCCAACCAAGGTTAGGCTTGGCAGTTACTGAGTATCGCTGTGGTGTACTCATATCCTTTCTGTGCACGTTTTTCATGTGCAGATCCAGGTACTTCGACTCAGTCCTCCCACCCTTGAGGCGAGGCAATTTTCCCAGAGACTTCGAGGTATATTTGCCGCGTCCGCAGACAGAGGAGTCCCTTTCTATTCTCTCTTTAAATATTAGCCCCTTCTGTATTTTTCTTTTGTTTGATATTCCAGAGTTAGATACTTGCAGATATTCAAAGGCTTGTGATTTCATGAGATTCTGAATTTTGGGAAATATTGTTTCAGTTTCGAGAGTTTGTATTGTATATACCGAGCGACATCTTAAATGCTTCGTTATGTTATTTATGTAGTTTATGGTTAGTTTTATTCTGTTATTTTCTGTTTCTGCAATTTGTTAGGCTTACCTAGTCGTAGAGACTAGGTGCCATCGCGATGAGTTCACGGAGGGTGAACTGGGGTCGTGACAGGTACGAAGGAAAATGTTTTCCTAAAAAATATTTTTCTAGAAAATATTTTCATGAAAAATGAGTGGTTTTATCACTTGTTTTTCCTTGTTTGGTTGTTGAATGGAAATCTTTTTCCGGAAAATATTTTTTAGTGTTTGGTTAGAGAGTAGAAAATATTTTTTTGGTATTCTCCTCACCCCTTTCCCCTAAGTCCACATGTTTCCTTGCCCCTCCCTACACCCTCTCCCCCAACCCCCCCCCCCCTCCCCAAATAACCAACGTTTTCAGGACTCTATTTTCTTCAAGAATTTACTTACTCTTCTAAAAATTCAGATAAACCCAAAGGAACTAATGTAATACTTTACTTTTTTACGCAAAAATAACGTTGAAATTTGTGCTACATAGCTAAAAAGAAAATACTTTTTTGTGGTTGAAAAAAAGTGCTCTTTGTACAATATGAAAAGTAAGTACTCATATAATTAAAATAAAAGAAAATACTTTTTCTACATCATAAAAAAAACTTATTTTGTTGAAATAAAAAAAATACATTTTTGAATTGAAAGAAAATACTTTTCTACATCATAAAAAGAGAATAACTTTTTTAAATAAAAAATATACTTTTTTATATCATTAAAAGAAAATACTCATTTTTTGAAATAAAAAAAAATCTATCCATAATATAAAAAAAAAAAAGTATTGTT
>MU726154.1:69327-94860 GCA_026770625.1 Nicotiana glauca | reverse complement strand
AGGTGAAGGGTGTGGGGATGGGTTTGTGGGGGTTGGTACGGATGGGGAATAAGGATGCGGAAGGTTGAAAAAGAGTTTTGAAAAATATTTTCGCTTCTCTTGATAGGAAAAATATTTTCCTCCAATTGGAAGAAAATGAGTTCATGAGGAAATTATTTTTCAAAATATTTAAAGCAACCAAACATGAAAAATTTGGAAAATATTTTCTGTTTTCCTTCATACCAAATACACCCTTTAAACTGAATACAAAACCAAACAGACAACACGTAACAATGGTGAAGTTTTTATATACTTCAAACCCATACGTTTATTATTTCGGCAAAGTTTTTATATACTTTAAACCGGACAGAACAATTATTGGAGTAGAAAGCACCAAGGCTTTAGTTCCCAACGTAATATAGAAAATAGTTTAGTATATATAATCAACACAGAAACGATAATAATTATAAAATTTCTTAAGCTTGTAAGCATTACTGTGTTAAATCAAAAATCAAAAAAACGGTTAGGAGAATTAAAGAAATCTGGAAAATAGTAGAGAATCGGAAATATTCCGAGTCCACAAGTTTCTTGGGTGTCCTTAAGGAATTTTAACCCACTCACACGTTGCCAAGGTAATGGATTAAATCCTCCTAGGATAAAACGGAATAAACCTTCCTCCAACAGTGGCAATACAAACTGCAGGATACCAATGAACTCAAAGAACGGAGCAAAAATCACACTTACGAATTTGAGAGAGAGAGAGACTGTGAATTAGGATGCAGTATATTCAGAAAGAAAGAAGTTCTGGAGTGTTTTTTGTGTGTAGAAAATGGATCCATGCCTCAGAATTTATAGGCAATTATCAGAAGAGGTGTCTGGAAAAGGTGCCTTTTCAGAAGAATACGCTGCCTGCCGTGATTCTACTGCGGTCGCTGCAGAACCGCGGTCAGAGAGGCTCTCTGAATCTGCCTGCCGCGGTTCTACCGCGGCCGCGGCAGAACCGCGGCCAGAGAGGCCCTCTGAACCTTCAACAGGGTTCTGGCGTATTTCAGCAGTGATTTGGCATTTAATTAATTATTAAATAATTAAATAAATTTTGTCCAAAAATAATCTTATCAATCTTTTGACAAATCCAAATCCAAAGCCAAAGCCAAAGCCAAAGCCGAGCCGAGCGAGCGACGACGACGGTGCAAGGGTTCATTCTCTTCAACTCCTTTTAAGAGCTTTAAGAAGTGATTCTATATATAAGCACACAAATGTGGTTGTCCCTCACCAATGAGGGACAAAGTGCAAGACAAAAGTTCACTTCTTCAAATTTTCATTTTTCCTCCATTTTATTTCCCTCCATTTCCAATTCACACTTCTTAACAATCCCCCACATGAATAGGAATGGCTATATCAAGAAAGATCATAGATGAAAGCTATGTGATTTTGCAAGTAAGGATTAATTGCATCTGGATAAGTAGGTTTCCCTTTGAACTTTCCGTAGTGAACATATGTCGGATATACTCGGTCAATCGGTAGATTTGATATCTTTGAACCGTCGAACTTTAGTGTATACCTAGAGAACCATATGTCCCATAACCAACCCTAAATCGTCTTTTGGTTCTCATTGTTGTGTTCGTTTTAGCCATGAACACCGCCTGGTTTCATAAGTGCGTAGAGAATTGGCCTTACAGAATTCTCATTGAAGCGGCTTTCACTTCACACTTACATAGGTGATTCCTAAACGTGTAATCCTTTAGATTGACACTATTTGATAACTACCACATCAAACTAGGTAATCATTAAAGAACATGTAAAGTTCTATCCTTGTCACTGAACATTGTCTTCATCACGAGAAGGGACCAAAGATTTTACTTTGACAATGTTGAACCGGTCAATCACAACTTTGTTTGAGCTCCTTGAACCTAAATCTCGGAACATCCAAAATTCTAGGTAGAGTTACCGCCATGTTGACTTGTCCTCAGCCATAGTCCCATCTTCCCGCTCGACTTCCACTACGAAACACCAATAGAACTGCACCATGGGTGCCTATAACCAACAAATCACTACACCTCACAACACAGAACTAATAGATCTCCCCAAATCATTAATAATCTCTATAATGATCTAATCAACACATCTCTCAACAATACAATTCGGGGCCAACAAAGCCGACTCAAGCTAGAACACACATCCATATTAGCCTGCCAATGAACTCCTTAGCAAGGAAACCCGAAGCTTCTCCTTCCACTCCTTTAACTCATCCGGCGCCATACGATATGGTGGTCGGCATCAAAGTGATACCAAAATCAACAACCTTGCCTGGAGACATGCCCTTCCACAAGAAACACTTCCGAAAAGTTCCTCACCATTGGAATTGAATCAATATGAGGAGAACCCAAATAAGGAAGACAATCCTTCCCAACCGTCCGCTGGGTCTCCGAATATAAAACCACTCTACTAGAACATAATCCTGGAACCACGCCACTCAATCCATGGCATTCCCATCCTATCCAATAGTGTCGCCTTAGTGCAATAGTCTAGGATGACACCACATGGAGACAACCAGTTTGAAACCAATATCACATCCAAAATATAACATACCAAGAACAAAAGATCCACTTGGGTCTCCAACTTCGATAGTCATTAAACAGTGCTGATACACGCAACCCGCAATCATAACATAACCTAAATATGGGAACTTCCAGTCTCCAATTCCATATAGCACACAAATCACCATACCTGACCCCGGTCATTCCCTGAGAGATACTCTAAAATTCTTATGTACCACCAGGCAACCTTGAATATCAGTAGTCAATCTAATAAGAAAGTGTCGCAATACTACCCGTGTATCATCAACCTAATCCCATTTCCTTTTCTGCAATATATACCCTCGTCAAATCACCCCAATTAGCAATACCATTTCCTTAATCATCTGAAGATCATTCCCTTAATCATCTGAAGCTCATTTCTCTAATTTATTTGAACATGCCTATGCTTCCTAAGAATTTTATGATCTTCCGCTCAGAACTGAATCGTAACCTTACACACACAAATATCAATCCTCCACAACATATCACATATACCATACCATCAAGAACTCTTCGTATTCCACTTGTAAAAATTAAACCATCATGATTGAATCCTTCTGACTCAACCAGGCTACGCAGGCCATTAAGACCCAAGAGCATTTCCATAAAACACCTGTAGAGACTGTAATAGCCCAGCCCGCTAGTAATATTGTCCGCTCTGGGCCTAGGCCCTCACGGGTTTAAAATGCGTCACTAGGGTCTAAGTCTTGTTAACTTATATACCCAACATCCCTCTCGTGTTTTGCCAATGTGGGACTCTATTTAAAGCCTGGGGTGTTACATACACCCCCTCTAATGGACTCAACATCATCGCTAAGGTTTGCCCCTCTGCATGGGATTTGCCTAGACTCAGCACTGAGGTTTGCCCCGCCTAACCGGGATTTTCCTAAACTAAGTTGAACTGTGTCCCACCATCGGCAAGGTTAACATAAGAGTGGCTCTGATACCATTTGTAACAGCCCAGCCCGGTAGTAATATTATCCACTCTAGGCCTAGGCCCTCACGGGGTTAAAACACGTTACTAGGGTCTAAGGCTTGTTAACTTATATACCCAACATCCCTCTTGTGTTTTGCCGATGTGGGACTCTGTCTAAAGCCTGGGGTGTTACAGAGACTCATTACCCCGTAAGCATCCAAAGAGCTAATTACATCCTTACCATACCGATCCGACCGACTACCAAGCCACCCCATTTACCTAAATTTCCTTCTGATTCATCTTCGACTTATACCCCCTCTTACTGTAGCACCATATTTCCTCAAACCAGCCTTGCCACACGGAACCAAGAATAAAGCCATACTGTCTAAGGCTCATAAGTCACTGAATACTTTATCAAATATTCCTACGAGCACCACGCTCAAAAATGCTTTACTCTGAAGAGATTTCCTGCAAATCTAAATCTGTTACCTTTAACTTCCTAATACTGATACATAGAATCCCGTAATTAATATAGAAAATATCACCAGGCTTGACATCTTGCAATGAAAACTCAGTTTCTTAGCACATATACAACTTCTAAAATAACCAATTGTTCCATGTAGAATCTTGAACGCATTAGAACCATCCTGGAGAGTCATTCACTCTTATTCAAACCGCAATTAGCCTGAACCAACAAACAGAACCACCTGTGCCTTATTGGCACTCCAACATCGCAGAATGTAACCTCATCCTAATATAACCGAGCAACTTTCTGCTCTATGCACCGAGCATTTTTTACCAACAACTTAAGAAATCTTGTGATTCTTACAAACCTACAAAGCATGATATAACCTTTGTCAAAATTTTCTTTCATTCGAGCCATCCTCGACCTCAATCTTCGTAAGCCATAATAGACTCACCAATACGCCTCAAACCAGAACTGACATAGCACCTAACCATGCAACCGCTTAACAAATATTAGACTCCCTCACTTGGCTTGAAGCCATAGATCAAGATGCACACAATAACTCACAACTCTTATGCTCTATTGATGCCATAATACCATAGTGAGATTAAAATCAAATCCTTTATAAGCTTGTAGGAACACAAATCATCTACAATTTTAATTCTTCTGCAAATCTCACTGTTACAACCTATATCCACACGCGTTAGTTCATGCCATATGTTAGTTAACATAAATCCCAGAAGGAATTATCTTTGAGATGATAAGAAGTTAATCCTATTGGTCTTAAGTGATACAAGGGTGTATAAGGGTGATTAACAAGTATTAGAAGTTAAACGAATCAAGGATGTTGTAACTAGTATTTACGGGTTAACCTAGAGGTGATTAATACAATAAAGAAGTCATGTTTTAATGTATTTGAATCACATAATATCCGTATCATAATTATTGAAGTAAAAGGAGTTATGAGACAAAGGTCGGCAAAAGTTGTCACAACTTAGGTTCAGAATTTTTCTTAAACATTAGGTCAAATGTTACTAAGCTTTTATCCCAATTTACTTATAGTTATGGGGTGATATACCCACCAAATTGAATATCTATGAGTCTAGTTTCCAACGCATTAAACCATTCATCGATACGGTCTTGGAGTAGAGAGATATCCGTATTTTTGAGAGACTGCGCCAAGCACCTCTCTATGAGGCCTACTTAGGCAGTTTAAGACTTTTGGATATATATATGATGCCTCCAACCCGTTTTAAGTAATTTAATTTCACTATATTCAGATCTTATAACCCTAGGAACATCCTCTAAAGGGTCTCTAGGAGAGTGAAGACCCAAACAAAGGGCAAACAACACAAATCAAGTGTTGGGAATCTCGTGGCGCTAGTAAGTTTCTTGTTCTTCTTGTTGTTGCTCATTTTTGTGTTTTTTCAGCTCGTGTGGAAGGCTTTTCTTAGGGTTTTATGTTCTGTAGATACTCCCTCAAGTTCTTAATATCAACCCTAGGTGATTTCAATCCTTCTAAAGTGGTTCTAATACCCAAAAACCCTAATTGATTTCTAGTTTCGCTTCCTTGTTGTTGTGGCGGCATTGGAGAGATATTTCGTGGACAATTAAGGTCAAATTGGAGTTGTTCTTTCTGTCTGAAGGTAAGGAACCCCTTACTCTATATGTATTTAAGATTAACCAAGTTGCGGCTAAGTCATTGAAGCTAGAACCTGTGAAATATATATTGAAAGGCTTGGTAGTAATGTTATCAGTTGGTGGACTATTTTGGGAGGTTCAATATGATTAAAATTGATGTTGTTTGGGATATTTGGTGATTGTTTTCACTTGTGGGAAGTCATATAAATAGGGGAGGTTCTGTTCGTTTCATCGTAAAATAGGTTGTGGTTGGTACATAATAGTTACGGCGCTTAAACGTTAACGATTGTGTCATTTCTCCTATTGTAGACTAAGTATTTGTGACATTTGCATAGCTTGAGGTTGGGTAGTATAAACAAGGTATTTGAGGATATCACTTTCCTTCTTTTTCATGACTCAGATTGTACGTAATATGATGAACGAGCTTCCAAAGATACTCCACTCTTAGAAGCTAGCAGTACTTGCATTGTTTCCCCTCTTATGGAACAATTAATGTTGATGTTCCTTCTCTTGTTCTTATGTTATCAATGTTGTAGGTATTTTTTGATTCTTATAAGGTTCATAATGAAGAATTAGTCTGAATAACGTGTACAGAGTATACCGACCTTACGTCACTCCGAAAGGTTTAGAACGTGATTCCATGAGTCGAGCACACATTATATATATGTATCTATTTTACTCTACCAAGTTGCGCTATAGTCGGCCTGCTATGAAACCTATTGTGCAACCACTGATTAGTTGAGTTTTACCGAGCCCCACGTGGCCGGGTACGATTCTACCGAGCCTTATGATGGTCGGGTACGTTTTTATCGAGTCCTTTTTAAGGCCGGGTACAATATAATGATCATGATGATGACCACAGAGGCGCATGTTTTAAAAGTGTGTATATATATACACACACACACACACATGTATCATGCATTGCATGTCAGTACCCCTTAGAGGTACCCAAATGTTACAGGTTGTATATTCCCTATCCATGCTTACATTATTGGTCGTACTTATGGTTCTCTGCCTTACATACTCAGTACTTTATTCATACTAACATCCTTTTATTTGTGGACGCTGCATGTCGTGCTGCATCTCGTGCTGCAGGTCTTGATAGACAGGCAGGCGCTGCTCCCCCACCACAGTAGGCTGTCCAGTTCAGAGGTGATTGGTGAGATCCCTTCTTCGGACATTCCATGGACTTGGTATGCATTTTTGTTATAGATATTATGGGTATGTTGGGGCCCTATTCCGGCAATGATGCAACATTTACGTTGCTTTAGAGGGTCATAGATAGGTGCCGACTCATGTATAATTTTTTTGGCAAGCCATTAGGTATGTGCCTACGGCTAATTTTGTATTAATAAAGAAACAACAAACTACAATGGAAGAGTATGTGTAAGGGGGGAATGAAACTTACCTTACAATTCCTCATGAAGCTAAAATAATATAATCTTCTAGCAAGCATGCAAAAAATATGAACTTGAAAGTAGAAAGTATTCTATGATCGCCATAGATTTTATAACACACTCTATGACATTATTACAAATGATAATGCTTAGAAAATGATAAACTAACACGATGTAAAAATTAGATTGTTGCCCCTCGTTTATCAACATTGTGATTTCTTCAAATAGAACTTCGATTAAATCCTCCTTAACTGTCTTAAGAAAATCTTCAAAATTCTTCATTTCTTGTCTGATATATGATTTCTTTCAAGTTCTATACTTTGAAGATGCACCTTTTCCTTGATTTGTTGTTGTCCAAAGTATCCAATAGTATGATCAGTGCAGCATGGCATTTGTTCCCAAGTGAAGTCCTCAGTTATTTTTCCTTTTTTGCATGTGGCCGTGTTAGTTTCCTCAAAATTTATTTGAACTACACAAGTTGTTGTCTTATGTATCTTTACTGTACAGATCTCTTTATTCTCGTTGTATCGAATTTTCCTATAATGCCGACCATTTTGTTGCATTATTTCCTAGTGAAGGTGAGACTTGCATTCTTTCTGTGATGTCTTAAGAAATGTGTAACTTCCTTTGGATGTGTAGCAATTTGTTCCTTTTGTTACGTTTCCAATGCAACAGGCTTGCATTAAATAATTGTAAAGCTGTGTAGGCCCATGTTATATTGCCAGCTTTTCCTTGAAGTCTTGCCTTATCCGGCGAGCTGATTGGATATCCAGTGCATTTAGCCATTCTTGTTGTGAAATGGTGTGCTTTTGGACTTTGGCAGATCTTGTCTCTAATTGTTCCAGAAGAGAGTGCTGTAAACCTCGTGAGAAGAGTTAGTGCAATATAGTGATATTAGACCTTATTATTTTCATTGTACTGATAAACTTTTGTTAAAGCATTTGGTCATTATAGCAGAAAATATGTGTATCATCTCTAGTCCTAGTTACCCACGTCTTCCCTTCAATGGATTGATTACAATGTACTAATACCACCATTTGAAGGATCGACAGTAGGTAATGAAAAGCTGTATATTTCCTTGCAAAAATAAGTAAAGAGTTAGCATAAAATACTATGTTGTTCTCCTCCAACTGGATGTGACAAAGTCTCCCCCCGATGCATTTCTCCTGGTCTATCCCTCGTTCATCTTTTCCTCATGCTTCTGTAAAGCATATACACCTTATCTATTTCTGGCTACTCTTATACATATGTAAGGACATTGAAGTTTATCACTATTAACAATCCTCCTTCCTTGTATCTCTAGTTGCTTAAAGTTGTGAGCCTTATGATCCCCATGGTCGAGTGCCTGGTTTGCTAGGAAGTTAGCCAATTTGTGTCCTTCTCGCATGATATGTGACACCCTACAATTACATCTTGTCATAAACTGTTTAATCTCCTGAACATATGCCTCTACTGCCCAAGGTGGATCCCATGTACCATCCATCACGTTCTTCAGAAACAATGAATCTGTTTGGATGTGGATATTGGAATATCCTTGTTGCACACAGGTTTTTATTGCCTCAAGAATAGCAATGGTTTCCACTTCCACATTTGTTCCCTCCTTAATTTCTTTCCCCCTTGCATATCTCACATCTCATTCGCTATCCCGTAGGACAAAACTAACGGAGCTTCTACCCAGATTTCCCCTCGATGCCTCGTCAGTATTCACCTTTATCCATTCCTGTTCAGGTAACTCCCAATGTACCATAGTAACTTTTAGAGCGGGCATATATTGTTCCATCATTTTTAAAAGATCAGGCAATTTATGAGGGACTTGTTATATGTTTGGTTTTCTGATTTTAACAAGTGATTGAAGGGATGTGGAAATCTGGTACATTACCCTACTAATAGTGATCATTTCACCATGTTTTGGCAGTTTCTTCTCTTCCATGATTCCCACAAAATGATCGATGGTAAAGCTTGGAATATAGGCTTGAGTCGCGAAACAACTTGTACAGTCCAACATTTTGCTATTGCTTGCTGTAATGACATTCCATTTATGGAAATTCCAGCTTTTTCCATGAAGTAGTACCACACTGTATGTGCTGCAAAGCATTTGAAAAACACATGCGACATAGTTTCCTCGTCTGGTTCTATATAGCACCAACATCTTGAGGGTAAACAATATCCCAACCTCTTGAAAAAATCATCCAGTGGTATTCTTCCTTTCCAAACATTCCACATAAAAAATGCAATCTTGAAAGGCAAGCCATTGACCCAAATATTTTTGAATGTTGCATTTTGATCCTTCCTTCTTCTCACATAATCCCAAGAAAATTTGACAGTGAAGTAATCTTTTGGTTCTATCATCCAAAAAGGTTTATCTAATTTATCTGATAGAGCTGGAGATTTGATATTAGCAATGATGTGGCTGGCTATGTCGTGTGGCAATATCTGCATTAATCTTGTTTCATTCCATGTACCTTCCAGCACTACATCATGAACATTGTGGATTGACTCATCACAGTAGAACTCAGGTGGTGTTGTGAAATACAATCCACCCATCCCTGTCCAATTGTCGAACCAAAAAAGAGATGACCCCATTCATGGCTGCCAAATGATTTGGTGTTCAATTGCCTCCCTATTGTCAACCATTTTCCTCTAAACATGGGAACCTTTTCTCTATGGTACTACAATCGTATTAAGCTTTTTGCAATATTTTTGGCTCATGAAAAAACTCCAAAGTGTTGGTTTAGTTCTAAAATTCCACCATATCATACAAAATAATGTCCTTGACATATCATGTAATGAACGGAATCCAGCCCCTCGTTCCTCTTTAGGTTAACATAGTGAGTCCCAAGATGCCCAATATCTTACCTTTCCTCTTATATAATTACTCCAAAAGAACTGAGCAATCAATTTGTGGTGTTTATTTATGACACAAGCTGATGGATTTACTGCTGAAAGTAGATGAATAGGCATTCCTTGAAGCACATGGCTAATTAAGACTGCCCGATCTCCAATTGATAAGAGTTTTCCTTGCCATGATTGGATCTTATCCAGTACCTTTTTCATCAGATCATGATAAAATTCCATCTTCCTCATGCCGTAGAATATTGGACAACCAAGGTATCTGAATGGGAACTCCTGCCCATTGATACCTGTTATTCTCTGCACTTTTTCTATGATGTCCACATTTTTTAAATGATGTAGGTATACTGCAGATTTTACCTTGTTGATTAACTATCCAGAGGCATTCTCATATGCCCTTAGCACTTCCATAATCAACTTTAATGACGTAGCATCAGAAGATGAGAATATTATTGTGTCATCTACGTAGGAAAGATGACTGACTTTTGGGCTCTATTTTGGTAATACAAAACCACAGAAATACTCATGTATAGTTTGGTATGCCTTGTCGACTAGTTTTTGTTGTATAGTCTTTCATGGTAGCGTAGTAGCTTGTACCTTATATATAATTTCTTGATTTTCTGGTCATCCCATGTTATGTATGTTCATGACATTATCTTTTATTGTTGGTTATCGACGATCTATGTCTACCTTTTATATTGATCTCATCGGCCCTAAAAGATAATAAAAAAGGTTAGATAAAATGTACATTGGTGCTCGGCAAGTATGTCCAGATGCTAGTCATGGCCTTCCAATTTGGGTCGTGACAAACTTTGTATCAGAGCAAGTATGTCCTAGGGGTTATCTCTGAGCCGTGTTTAGTAGAGTCTTGATTATGGATGTGTAGCGTACCACATTTATAATCAGGAGGCTACATGACATCTAGGGTTGTTACCTTTTTCCTGAATCTAGATCGTGCGTAGAGTTGAGTCGTAAGTGTTCTCTAATATTCACCTTGTTTTTCAGTGATGCCTTCGACTAGGAAGCAAACGATTAGTAGATGGCTTGATACAGCAGCAGGAGAGGGTACCAGTCAGGTGCCCCAAGCTAGAGCAAGCCAAAGTGAGGCTTAGAGTGAGATGCCCTCTCATACTTCATCTACTCCATCTCGTCCAGAGGATATTGGGAGGCACCCAGCACCTCCAGTTCCTCTATCTGGCTCTATAGATCAGTATATGTAGAGTGCTTTGTAGTTGTTGACTAGCTTGGTAGCTGGCCAAGCGCAGAGGCAGAATACTGGTGCTGCTAATAAACTATTTAGTATGAGAGTTCGTGATTTTGTTAATTTAGACCCTCCAGTGTTTACCAGATCAGACCCCAAGGAGGACCCGCAGACTTTTATTGACCAGGTTCATCGTACACTATGGGTTATGCATGCTAGTGATACGGAGGCAGTAAAGTTGGCTTATTATAGGTTACAGGATTTAGCGGATTTCTGGTATGATAGTTGGGAGAGTTCCAGGGGTCCGAACGCTCCTCTAGCTGTGTGGAAGGAATATTCTGAGGCCTTTATTCGTCACTACTTGCCAGTTGAGATATGACGAGCTAGAGTTGATAAGTTCTTGAACCTTTGATGACAAGGTAATACGAGTGTGCGAGTGTATAGTGTGCAGTTTGATTCTTTAGCAAGGTATGCTCCCCATATGGTGGCCGAGATAAGTGATAGGGCATCTGTTCGTGAACGAGTTGGGACCATATCCAATAAATAAGTGCACGATAGCCTCCTTGGTGGAGGGCATGGATATTTCCCATATTCAGGCTTATGCCCAGACCCTGGAGGATCGTAAGCGCCAGCAGAGGGTAGATGGGGAGCAGGATAGGGGCTAGCCTAAGAGGGAGAGATTTGCAGGGTGTTCGGATGACTTCAGAGGCAGCGTCAGGCCCCAATCTTTGAGGGGTTCGGCGCCACCTATATATAGTGCTCCTCTATAGTTTCAGAGGCCTCGATGTGATCAATTTACCTATTCTGGTCCATGTTAGTGTTCGCGGGCATCAGGCTAGCAACATCACCGGGATACTAGTCAGATGAGACCCCCAAAACCACATTGTGATCAGTGCGACAACGCCCACTTTGGACTGTGCCATCAAGGTTCTGATGCGTGTTATTCTTGTGGATAGCCTGGCCATATGATGTGGGAGTGTCCTAATAGAGGAGGTGATGGTGTGGCTCAGCCTACTAGATCCGTGTCTGGTTCTTCCTTATCAGTTCGACTTCCAGCATAGGGTTTTTAGTAGTTGGCAGGTCGTAGTAAAGGTAGAGGTGCAGTGCCGAGTTCGAGTGGTGCTCAAAATCGAACCTATGCTCTTGTAGGTCGACAAGATCTCGAGTCATCTCCAGATGCTGTTACAGGTATATTGTCTGTGTTTTCTTATGATGTGTACGCGCTGATTGATCCGAGATATACATTATCATATGTTATACCTTTTGTGGCTAATAAGTTTGGCATTGAACCTGAATTGATAAGTAAACCACTTGTGGTATCTACTCCGATAGGAGATTTTGTGATTGCTAGAAGGGTATATAGAGGTTCCACTATGATGATTTATAGTCGTCAAACCTCGGCAAATTTATTTGAGTTAGAAATGGTTGATTTCGATGTGATAATGGGGATGGACTGGTTGGCCTCATGCTATGCAAATGTTGACTGTCGTACGAATATGGTTAGGTTTCAATTTCCTGGTGAACCTATCATTGAATGGAAGGGGACATTGCTATACCGAAAGGTAGGTTTATTTCCTATCTTAAGGCATGGAAAACGATCTCAAAAGGTTACATTTATCATCTTGTTTGTGTTAGGGTTGCGGAGGCAAAGCTGCCTACTTTACACTCAATCCCCGCGGTCAATGAATTTCCTGATGTTTTCCTAGCTGAACTCCCGGGCCTCCCTCCTAAAAGGGAGATTGAGTTTAGCATTTATGTGTTTCCTGACACTCTACCAATCTCCATCCTTCCATACAAAATGGCCCCGACAGAGTTGCGAGAGTTGAAGGCGCAGTTGAAGGACTTGCTGGATAAGGGCTTCATTAGGCCGAGCACTTTACCTTGGGGTGCTCTAGTCTTATTTGTGCGGAAGAAAGACGGGTCGTTATGGATGTGTATCAACTACCGACAGTTGAATAAGTTTACTATAAAGAACAAGTATTCACTTCCAAGAATTATATGGGCTAGATTTGATTCACCATGCCATTGAGAAGGTGAAAGTGATACAAGAGCGATTGAGGATGGCACAAAGCAGGCAAAAGTCTTATTCCGATGTCCGAAGTCATGATTTGGAGTTCGAGGTTGGTGATTAGGTTTTCCTGAGAATCTCACCGATGAAGGGTGTAATGCATTTTGGGAAGAAATGTAAGCTGAGTCCGCGGTATATCAGGTCGTATAAAATTCTTCAACAAATTGGACAAGTTGATTATGTTTAAGGCCCCATAAATCCAGTGCTCAAAACCTAGTAGCTCGTAGTGCCAAGGTCCGAATATGTGTTAGGAATGTGTAGAATTCTTCGCAGCGAGCAAGCTCGCCGCGGTTCAGACCCTTTTTACTGATTTTGCACTTAAAAATCAAAAGAATCGATTTTTCCAGAAAATTGTCATTTTGCGGTCAAGAATGCGGTCGCATATTAGCTATGCGGACCGCATTTATGCCGCAGAGTGAAGCAGAAGAATTGTCAAAATTGATATTGAAAATGCGGTCCATTATGCGATAGCATAATCAATATGTGGATCGCATAATCGTCACATAAATTCCTCAAGGATTTGTGGAGGTCAATTCGGCGGTGCAAAATGCAACTGCATAATAGGAATGCGGACCGCATTTCTATACCAAACCCAGGCAGACCTTCAGAGTTTTAGGGCATTTCTGCTGTCCAATATGCGGACCGCATTTCGATTCTGCGACCCGACCCCTTTTTAATAAAACACCTCAACCACCTCATTTTAACAATCTTGCTGAACAAATTAAGAGAGAGGAAGAGAGGGTCTTGAGAGAGAAAGTCATCTTCTCCAAAATTTGGTTCTTCAAAACCATTCGGGCCGGAAAATTTCAAGCTTATCTTCATACCCCCTTTCGTTACAGGTAAAATCCCTAACTTCTCACATTGAATTTCTGATTTAAACTAAGAGGGGGAGTCTCATGCATTAGTCTTTAAAATAATGGTTGAAATCATGCATGCATGTCTATTAAAAACCTAAAATCTAGTAGGAGGAATTGGGTAGGAGTAAAGGAGTATTCAAAGAGAGGTTGATAACCGAAATGAGTTTGAGTAGCAATTGTGAACTTTAATTCTAAGTTTTGTGTATTGATTTGTGCACTATATTTACATTGCTAGATTTTTGGTGAATTGGAAGTAGAAATTAGAAAGGAATGCAGCTTCAGGTTTGTATGGCTAACCTTAACCTTTGTAAAATCGCCTTGTTTGGTGTCTGAATACTTGGTATGTGATATCTCCATGAATTAGTTGTGAAGTTAAACTCTTGTGAACAGGATGGGTTTTCTTGTGTGAACTATTTGTTATTTCACCTAAATATTGTGCCTTATGCGTTGTTGGTTAAGACATCTGATATGATTGTTCAAGTAAATGGCAATAAACTAAGTTGTGATTGCGAATGTGTTATGCGGCAGTGACTGTGGAATAAATGATAGAGAGGAATCGTAATTGGTGAAATTGAAATGAATGTGATAACACCCCTTGTGGTTAGTCGTGGAAAATTATTGTTGTTATCTAAATGGTATAATGGGCTGTTGAAAAAGATGGAAATGGCGTGGATTGTCACCTAAACCTTTTGTGAGTTGTGTTGCTGGTGTTATTGGGATTTGTGGTTGTTGTTCTTAAAACTTGTTGTGGTTATCCTTGTAAATTATTATTGTTGTGGTATTGTTTGTGAATTGTAATTGCTAGGTGGGATCGGGTTGCGCGCCGCAACACGAAGTAATAAGGTGTGGTTTGTGGTTATAAGGGTGACCAAGGTAATAAGTGGCTGAGGTAATAAGGGTGGAAAGTGATCGATATCACTATTGAAATGAAATATGAGAACGTTGTGAAATTGAAAATGTGGAAATGATGATGGGGAAAGGAGAGTTTGTTAACTTGTTTGCCTTGATTATTTTCCTTGTGTATACTCAATATTTGCTTCCTTATATTGTTTATTACTTGTGTATGGCTTGAGGTTACGCAGGATAAGGTTTGTTATACATACCAGTACAATGAAAATGTACTGACGTCCCTTTTCCCGGGGGCACTACATTCGTGTTATGATTGTAGGTGCATCCGCAGCAGGTGCTCCAGCCCATCGATCGTAGCTCACTCTTCGTCTTCCATCAGCTTTTTGGTGAGCCCCATCCCTCTCGGGGTCCTGTGTGGCTCAGGCAGCTTGTTTTTGGAGTTTATTTTGATGTTTTGTAAGGTATAGCCGGAGCCTTGTTACCGGCAAATACTGTATTATTCTGTTGTACTCCTAGAGGCTCCGTAGACAGTGGGTTTGGGTTAGAAGTTTATGTAAATCCATGTTTCCTTTGTTGGGCAACGAATTGATAATTTTACTAACTAAATTGTATGTATGTATGCTTTGCAAAAAGGGTGTTCTAAAATTAATTAGTTGGCAAGTTATTGGAATATTGAGTAAGTAAGATATGGGGTAGCACGTGGGGTAGGAGAGGCACCCAGGTCCGCTCGGCTGGGGCTACCCGATCGCGCACCGATCATGTCCCTCGAATTTGGGGCGTGACAAACTTGGTATCAGAGCCTAAGGTTTTAAAGGTGTCCTAGGATGTCTCAGATCCGTGTTTGGTAGAGCCCTACTTATCGGTGTGAAGTCGACCACATCTATAAGTGGGGGGGCTGCATGGACATTTAGGAAATTTTCCCACTTCTTTGTTATTTCGTATCGTGCGGTGAAGTGAAAAGTGAAAGTATCTATATCTAACTTATTCTTTGTTCCGAACTTTTTCAGTAATGGCACCTAATAAGAGAGCTAGACTCGACCTTGGGGCCAATGCCACAAGTGAGGCTATGAACCTTGTACCTGATGTCGTGGGTGGGAGTGACTCCCGGGCCTTGAACCTACCTGGCCCGTCTGTCCTAGACCAGCATGTTCCTATTCTTACAGCGGCAGAGGGTGCCACTATCCCTCTCACCGATATTCCTGATTCGGGCACCATCCCAGCTCCTGGTCCTGAGGCTTCTGATGGGGACCTTAGAGGAGCCATTCGTATGTTGACCCAGTTAGTGGCCATTCAGGACCAGAGATCCCAGGATGCCCCTGCATCCTCTAACGGATAGGGAGGTTCAGCCAGTTCCAAAGTTAACCAGTTTTTGCGGCTAGCCCCTCGAGAATTCTCAGGCACAAATCCAGAGGTTGATCCGCAGGAATTCCTTGATGAAATGTATAAGACCACCCGAGTGATCAAAGCTTCAGAGATAGAGGGAGTTGAGTTGGAATCATACAGGTTGAGGGGAGCAGTATATTCATAGTTCGAGATGTGGGAGGACTCCCGCGGGGAGGGGGGACCTCCGGCCAGATGGGAGGAGTTTGTAGATGTGTTCATGGATCAGTTCTTGCCTGATGTGAAAATAGCAGCCCGTGCTACTGAGTTTGTGACCCTCAAGCAAGGTAGCATGAGTGTTTAGGAGTACCATATGGAGTTCGTAAGGTTGTCCAAATATGCTCCTCAGTTAGTATCGACCATGCCAGCTAGAGTTCGTCGATTTGTTTAGGGCCTTAGTCCCTTGGTAGAGAATGAGGCTGCTACAACGGCCTTACACTCGGACATGAACTATGGAAAGATTGTGGGATTCGCTCAGGCAACAGAGGCTAGTAAATTGAAGATTCGGGCAGAAAGTGAGAATAGCAACAGCGCCCGATCAGCGGGACACTTAGGGAGAACAGCTCAGGGGAGGGGGTCGTCAGGGCCGTCCCAGTCATATGCTCAGTCCTTAGTGAGCGCACCACCATCTCTGCATAGTTACCAGCAGAGCAGCCGCATGAGGCAAGGTTCAAATAGTAGGAGGCCCCATCAGTCCGATCGTTCGGGAGGGAGGTCACAGCAGCAGGTGAAGGCTCCATGCCCCAAGTGTGGGTGATTTCATATGGAGACTTGCTACTTGGATATCCCGGTGTGTTTCAGATGTCGGGTGAGAGGTCATATTCAGCGAGACTATCATGTGCCCAGTCAGGGCATGGGTAGGGGATCTGCTCGGTCATTCAGTTCTTCAGTCTCTACATCATCTGTACGTCTTCCAGCCCCGGTGGGATAAGGTACAGTTAGGGGAGGAGCTTATGGTAGAGGTGGACCCAATCGGTTCTATACTTTGAGTGGTCGCCAGAGTGTAGAGGCTTCTCCAAATGTGGTTACAGGTATCTTGTCTGTCCAGGCCATTGATTGTTATGCTCTTATTGATCCGGGATCCTCATTGTCTTATGTCACCCCATTCAATGCTTCAAGCTTTGGGATAGAACCTGAATAGCTTCATGAGCCATTCTCTGTATCGACTCCGATTGGTGATACTATCATTGTCGCGCGAGTTTATAGGAATTGTGTTGTTGAGGTGTGTGGTCGTATTACTACGGCCGATCTTGTCGAGCTTGGAATGGTAGATTTTGATGTTATTATGGGAATGGACTGACTTTGTGCATGTTTTGCCAAACTTGACTGCGGAACGAGAAGCCTGAGACTCGAGTTTCCTGATGAGCCAGTTACTGAGTGGAAGGGAAATGGTGTGGTGTCGAAGGGTAGGTTTATTTCCTACCTTAAAGCTTCAAAGATGATTAAAAAGGGATGTATCTATCATTTGGTCCTGGTGGCGGATACCACATCAGAAGTGTCTGCCCTCGAGTCCGTGTCGGTTGTGAACGAGTTTCTCGAAGTGTTCCCAGATGATCTTCTAGGAATTCCACCAGATAGGGAGATTGATTTTAGGATTTATGTATTGCCAGATACCCAGCCAATATCTATTCCTCCATATAGGATGGCGTCAGCAGAGTTAAGAGAGTTAAAGGAGCAGCTGAAGGATTTATTAGAGAAGGGGTTCATACGACCGAGTGTGTCACCGTGGGGTGCTCCAGTTCTTTTTGTCAGGAAAAAGGATGGTTCGCTCCGGATGTGTTTTGATTATCGGCAGCTCAACAAAGTCACCATCAAAAATAAGTATCCTTTGCCTCGGATAGATGATTTGTTCGACCGATTGCAGGGTGCAAGATTCTTCTCCAAAATTGATCGACGGTCAGAATATCACCAATTGAAGATTCGGGAGTAGGATATTCCCAAGACCGCTTTCAGAACTCGCTATGTTCACTTTGAATACTTGGTCATGTCTTTTGGGCTAACCAATGCCTCGACAGCTTTTATGGATTTTATGAATCGGGTCTTCAAGCCATTTCTAGACTCCTTCGTGATTGTTTTCATTGACGACATCTTGTGTATTCGCGAAGCTGGGAGGATCATGCCTATCACCTTAGGGTAGTTTTGCAGGCTCTTCATCAGCACCAGTTATACGCTAAATTCTCAAAATGCGAATTTTGGTTGTAGTCCGTCACTTTTTCGGGTCATGTTGTTTCCAGTAAGGGGATTCAGGTGGACCCCAGAAGATTGCAGCGGTGAAGGATTAGCCTAGACCCACAACCCCGATGGAGGTTCGCACCTTCTTGGGTTTAGCCGGGTACCCTCGTCTCCCCATTGACTAAATTGATGCAGAAAGTAGTTAAGTTCCAATGTTCCGACGCTTGTGAGAGAAGTTTTCTGGAATTGAAGTCAAGGTTGACCTCGACACCGATATTGGCCTTGATGGAAGGCACAGAAGAATTTGTGTTTTATTGCGATGCTTCCAAGGTCGGTTTGGTGTGTGTATTGATGCAGCGTGGGAAGGTTATGGCGTATGCTTCAAGGCAAATCAAGAATCACGAGAAGAATTACCCGACGCATGATTTGGAGCTTGCAGCAGTTGTATTTGCCTTTAAAATATGGCGGCATTGCCTTTATGGGGTCCATGTGGATGTGTTCTCAGACCACAAGAGTCTCCAATATTTTTTCAAACAGAAGGAGTTAAATTTGAGGCATCGGCGGTGGTTAGAATTGCTTAAGGATTATGACATGAACATCTTATACCATCCGGGTAAGGCGAATGTTGTGGCCGACGCCCTCAGTCGAAAATCCATGGGTAGTTTGGCTCACTTGGGGGCGGATCAGAGGCTCCTAGCTCGGGAGGTCTATGAGTTGGCCAGTCTTGGGGTTTGCATTTTGACCCCAAATGAGGAGGAAATTATGGTGCGTAATAGAGAAGAATCATCGCTTGTAACGGAAGTCAAGGTAAAACAGTTCATCGATCCACCATTGGCACAGATGAAGGAGGCAGTTCTGAACAACAAAACTTCGGCATTTTCACTCGACAGCAATTATGATATGCTATGATGTCAAGGAAAGCTATGTGATCCAGATGTGGATAACCTTCGAGAGAGTAATCCATTCCAGGTATTCGGTGCACCCGGGTTCTACGAAAATGTATCACGATCTCAAGGAGATTTATTGGTGGAACGGTATGAAGAGGGGTGTGGCTGACTTTGTATCTAAATGTCCAAATTGTCAGCAAGTAAAAGCAGAGCATCAGCGGCCCGGTGGGTTAACACAGCTTATGGAAATACCAATGTGGAAGTGGGAGACGATCAACATGGATTTCGTGCTAGAATTACCTCGCACTCAGCGAAAGTTCGGCTCAATTTGGGTGATAGTGGATCGACTCACCAAATCAGCTCACATCTTGGCAGTCAAGTCCACCGATACCGTACAACAGTATGTGCGGTTGTACATCAAGGAAATAGTGAGGCTTCATGGTATTCCACTCTTTATTATTTCGAATTGAGGAGCTCAGTTCACAGCTAATTTTTGGAAGAAATTTCAGCAAGGTTTGGGTACCTAGGTGAATCTCAGCACGACTTTCCATCCGCAGACCGATAGTCAAGCAGAGCGGACTATTCAGACGCTTGAAGATATGTTGCGAGCTTGTGTCTTGGATTTTAAGGGAAATTGGGATGAGCACTTGCCACTTATAGAATTTGCTTACAATAACAGCTTTCATGCTAGCATTCAGATGGCCCCATTTGAGGCATTATACGAAAGAAGGTGTAGGTCTCCGATTGGGTGGCTCGAAGTGGGTGAAGCAGAACTGATAGGGCCATATCTTGTACTCCAGGCTATGGAGAAAGTTAAAATCATTCAGGAAAGGATGAAGACTGCTCAGAGTTGCCAAAAGTCTTATGTGAACATTCGTCGGAGGGAATTGGAATTTCAAGTTAATGATTGGGTGTTCTTGAGGGTATCCCCTATGAAGGGAATCATGCGCTTTGGGAAGAAAGGTAAGTTGAGTCCTAGGTATGTCGGGCCGTATCGAATCGTTCAAAGGATAGGGCAGGTGGCCTATAGGCTGGAATTGCCTCCCAAAATGTCATTAGTGCACCTGGTGTTCCACGTGTCCATGTTGAAGAAAGTGGTTGGAGATCCATCCACCATCATGCTAGTCGAGATTACCGAGGTTAATGAAGAGTTGTAGTATGAAGAGGTTCCGGTTTCCATTCTTGATAGACAAGTTCGTAAGTTGAGAAATAAGGAAGTTGCCTCAATCAAGGTGTTGTGGAGGAGTCAACGGGTTGAAGAAACTACGTGGGAAGCGGAGAAGGAAATGAAAGAGAAATATCCCCATCTGTTTGATCAAGTTTAGAAGAAATAATGTGACTTTTCTATCTCTAAAACAACTATCATTGTGTCCGAGTTGTTTCCTTCCTAATACTAGTGAAGTTCCTCTAGTTGTGCAAGACTTATAATGTGATTGTTTTAAGTCATGTGAACATCTCTTTGGTAAATGAAAGTTTGACAAAGACTCTTGTGATAAGTAATCAATTAATGATTGTATAAGTTGGTAACAAATTACTTGTATACATGTAGTATGTTGAAATGGTTAGATTATGTGGAACTCATTGAGATAACTGATTCATAAGAAAAACATATCAAGTGATAAAATATGTGCAATTTTTAAGGTAGGAAGTTGTATGACAGTTGTAGGGATGGTTGTAATCCTGTTATGGTGTTTGGAAATTGTGTTTCGGGGGCCCTCTGTTAGGTAGATATGTCCATAATACAAAGGAAACTCAGGCGAAATTTTTCTAAAATATGGGAGTTAGCAAAAATTTTGAGAGTCTTCATATCATGCTTTTTAAACCAACTGATTTTCAAAAATCCTCATTCGAGGACGAATGATTTTAAGTAGGGGAGGATGTAAGGCCTCATAAATCTTGTGCTCAAAACCTACTAGCTCGTAGTTCCAAGGTCTGAATATGTCTTAAGAATGTGAAGAATTCTTCGCGGCGAGCTTGGTCGCCGCGGTTCGGAAACTTTTTACTGATTTTGCACTTAAAAATCAAAAGAATCGATTTCTGCGATCCAATATGCAGACCGCATTTCGATTCTGCTATCGCAGAATGCGACCGTAGATTTGCTCGGGCTTATATTTTTCTAAATTTTAAAACCCGTCCCTTTTTTAATAAAATACCTCAACCCCCTCATTTTAACAATCTTGCTGAACAAATTAAGAGAGAGGAAGAGAGGATGTTGAGAGAGATAGTCATCTTCTCCAAAATTTGGTTCTTCAAAACCATTTGGGCCGTAAAATTTCAAGCTTATCTTCATACCCCCTTTCCTTACAGGTAAAATCCCTAACTTCTCCCATTGAATTTCAGGTTTAAATTAAGAGGGGGAGTCTCATGCATTAGTCCTTAAAATAATGGTTGAAATCATGCATGCATTTCTATTAAAAACCAAAAATCTAGTAGGAGGAATTGGGTAGGAGTAAAGGAGTATTCAAAGAGGGGTTGATAACCTAAATGAGTTTGAGTAGCAATTGTGAACTTCAATTCTAAGTTATGTGTATTGATTTGTGCACTATATTGACGTTTCTAGATTTTTGGTGAATTGGAAGTAGGAATTAGAAAGGAATCCAGCTTCAGGTATGTATGGCTAACCTTAACCTTTGTAAAATCGCCTTGTTTGGTGTCTGAATACTTGGTATATGATATCTACATGAATTAGTTGTGAAGTTAAACTCTTGTGAACAGGATGGGTTTTCTTGTGTGAACTATTTGTGATTTCATGTAAATGTAGTCCCTTATGCATTATTGGTTAGGACATCTGATATGACTGTGCAAGTAAATGGTAATAAACTAAGCTGTGATTGCGAATGTGTTATGCGGAAAGGACTTTGGAATAAATGATATAGAGGAATTGTAATTGGTGAAATTGAAATAACCGTGATAACATCCCTTATAGTTAGTTGTGGAAAACTATTGTTGTGATCTAAATGGTATAATGGGTTGTTGAAAAAGATGGAAATGGCATGGATAGTCACATAAACCTTTTGTGAGTTGTGTTGCTGTTGTTATTGGGATTTGTGGTTGTTGTTCTTAAAACTTGTTATGGTTATCCTTTGAAATTATTATTGTTGTGGTATTGTTTGTGAATTGTGATTGCTCGGTGGGATCGGGTTGCGCGCCGTAACACGAAGTAATAAGGTGTGGGTTGTGGTGATAAGGGTGGCCGAGGTAATAAGGGTGTAAAGTGATCGATATCACTATTGAAATGAAATATGAGAACGATGTGAAATTGAAAATGTGGAAATGATGATGGGGAAAGGAGAGTTTGTTAACTTGTTTGCCTTGATTATTTTCCTTGTGTATACTCAATATTTGCTTCCTTATATTGTTTATTACTTGTGTATGGCTTGAGGTTATGCAGGATAAGGTTTGTTATACATACCAGTACAATGCAACTGTACTGACGTCCCTTTTCCCGGGGGCACTACATTCGTGTTATGATTGTAGGTGGATCCGCAGCAGGTGCTCCAGCCCACCGATCGTAGCTCCTTCTTCGTCTTCCATCCGCTTTTTGGTGAGCCCCATCCCTCTCGGGGTCCTGTGTGGTTCAGGTTGCTTGTTTTCGAAGTTTATTTTAATGTTTTGTAAGGTATAGCCGGAGCCTTGTTACCGCCAAATACTATATTAATCTGTTGTACTCCTAGAGGCTCCGTAGATAGTGTGTGTGGGTTAGAAGTTGATGTAAATCCATGTTTCCTTTGTTGGGCAACGAATTGGTAATTTCACTAACTAAATTGTATGTATGTATGCTTTGCAAAAAGGGTGTTCTAAAATTAATTATTTGGCCAGTTCTTGGAATATTGAGTAAGTAAGACATGGGGTAGCACGTGGGGTAGGAGAGGCACCTAGGTTCGCTCGGCTGGGGCTACCCGATTGGGCACCGGTCATGTCCCTTGAATTTGGGGCGTGACATTATGAGTTAGAACTGCCATCCTAATTGGAATATGTCCACTCGGTATTCCATGTATCTATGTTAAGAAAATATATTGGAGACCCTTCTCGGGTTGTCCCTGGAAAAGATGTACAAATTATAGGGTATCTATAATATGAAGAAGGCCCAATGGCTATATTGGATCGACAAGTCCGCAGGCTGAGAACAAAAGATGTAGCTTCCGTCAAAGTATTGTGGAGGAACACGAATATGGAAGAATATGACATGGGAAGCAGAAGAAGAGATAAAGTCTAAATACCCTTACCTGTTCCAAAATAAAGATAACGAGAATGTTAGGGGAATGCAAGATGCATTAGCAGGTGAGACAACTCTATGAGCTAAGCAATAGCTTGAGTATACTCTTACTTAGTACAAAATGGTGACATTCAGATAATGTACATGTCCATAATACTTTGAATACCCTTGTAAGTCCATACATTGAGTGAACTGCTTGCAAATTCATCCTCTATTTATAGGAGAAACTCGGTCGNGGGGGGGGGGGGAGGGTGTTACAACCTATATCCACACGCGGTAGATCATGCCATATGTTAGTTAACATAAATCCAAGAAGGAATTATCTTTGAGATGATAAGAAGTTAATCATGTTGGTCTTAAGTGTTACAAGGGTGTATAAGGGTGATAAACAAGTATTAGAAGGTAAACGAATCAAGGATGTTGTAACTTGTATTTCCGGGTAAACCTATACGTGATTAATACACTTAAGGGGTCATGTTTTAAGGTATTTGAATCATATAATATCCGTATAATAAGTCTTGAAGTCAAATGAGTTATGAGACAAAAGTCGACAAAAGTTGTCACAACTTAGGTTCATAATTTTACTTAAACATTAGGTCAAATGTTATTAAGATTTTCTCCCAATTTAATTAGAATTACGGGGTGATCTACCCATAATATTGAATATCTATGAGTCTAGTTTCCAACTCATTAAACTTTTTGTCGATACGATTTTGGAATAGAGAGATATTCACATTTTTGCGATACTGTGCCAAGCACCTTTCTATGGGGACCACTTAGGCGNTTTTTTATATATATATATATATATATATATATATATATATATATATATGATGCCTCCAACCCGTTTTATGTAATTTCACTTCACTATATTCAGACCTTAGAACCCTAGGAATATCCTCTAAAGTTTCTCTCAAGATTCAAGACCCAAACAAAGGACAAACAACACAAATCAAGTGTTGGGAATCCCGTGGAGCTAGTAAGTTTCTTGTTCTTCTTGTTGTTGCTCATTTTTGTGTTATTCCATCTCGTGTGGAAGGTTTTTTTTCAAGGGTTTATGTTCTATAGATACTCCCTCAAGTTCTTAATATCAACCCAAGGTGATTTCAATCCTTCTAAAGTGATTCTAGTACCGAAAAACCCTAATTGATTGCTAGTTTCACTTCCTTGTTGTTGTAGCAGCATTGGAGGGATATTTCGTGGACAATTATGGTCAAATTGGAGTTTTTCTTTCTGTCTGAAGGTAAGGAACCTCTTACTCTATATGTATTTAAGATTATCCAAGTTACAACTAAGTCATTGAAGCTAGAACCTGTGAAATATATATCGAAAGGCTTGGTACTAATGTTATCGGTTGGTGGACTATTTTGGGAGGTTCAATATGATTAACATTGATGCTTTTTTGGGCTGCTTGGTGATTGTTTTCACTTGTGGGTACTCATATAAATAGGGGAGGTTCTGTCAATTTTATCATAAGATAAGTTGTGGTTGATACGTAATAGTTACGACGCTTAAACGTTAACGATAGTGTCATTGTTATATTGTAGACTAAGGAGTCGTGACATTTGCATAGCTTGAGGTTGGGAAGTATGTACAAGGTATGCGAGGCTATTCCTTTCCTTATTTTGCACGACTCCGATTGTACATAATGTAATGAACGAGCTTTCTAAGATACTCAACTCTTAGAAGCTAGCAGTACTTGCATTGTTTCCTCTCTTATGGAACGATTAATGTTCATGCTGCTTCTCTTATTATTATGTTATAAATGTTGTTGGGACTTCCTGATTCTTGTAAGGTTCATAGTGAAGAATTAGTCCTAATAACGTGTACAGAGGATACCGACCTTTTATCATTCCGAAAGGTTTAGAACGTGATTCCATGAGTCGAGCGTGCATTATATATATGTACCTATTTTACTTGACCGAGCCATGCTATAGTCGGCTAGGTATAGCACCTATTGTGCAACCATTGATCAGTTGGGTTTTACCGAGCTCCATGTGGCCGGGTACAATTCTAGCGAGCCTTATCATGGGCGGGTACAATATGATGATGATGGTGTCCACAGAGGCGCATGTTTT
>MU726154.1:4299-66618 GCA_026770625.1 Nicotiana glauca | reverse complement strand
TATATATATATATATATATATATGCATACATATGTATCATGCATTGCATGCCAGTATCCATCAGAGGTACCCATATATTACAGGTTGTATATTCTCTATCCCTGCTTACATTATTGTTCGTATTTATGGTTCCCTGCCTTACATATTCACTACTTTATTCGTACTGACGTTTTTTTATTTGTGGATGCTGTATGTCGTGCTGCAGGTCCTGATACACAGGCAGGCGCCACTCCCGCACCACAGTAGGTTGTCCAGTTCAGCGGTGATTGGCGAGATCCCTCCTTCGGACATGCCGTGGTCTTGGTATGCATTTTTGTTATAGATATTATGGGTATGTCGGGGCCCTTTTCCGGCAATGTTGTAGCACTTACGTTTCTTTAGAGGCTTAGAGACAGGTGTTGACTCATGTATAGTTTGGTATGCCTTGTTGGGTAGTTTTTTTTGTATAGTCTTTCATGGTAGCGTAGTAGCTTGTTCCTTATATATAGTTTCTTGATTGTCCGGTCACCCATGTTATGTATGTTCATGACATCATATTTGATTGTTGGTTATCGATGATCCATGTCTACCATTTATGTTGATCTCGTCACCCCTAAAAGATAATAAAGAAGGTTAGATAAAATGTACGTTGGTGCTTCGCAAGTGTGGCCGGGTGCTAGCCATGGCCCTCCAGTTTGGGTTGTGACACTTACATTCACTCTCACAACAATTAAGCCCACTCTCTAAGTAACCCAATTTAGATTTAAACACATATTCTTCACTTGTAAATGAGATCTTCTAATAGACAACATAAGGATCACACAACTTTAGAACACTCCGCAGGAGATAACCCACCTGCTTCGCCTCCAACTAACATTTCTATATACTTTCCACCGTCACAATTATTATGCTGTCACTTAGTCTTCCTGAGTCTGAACTCATATCACAACATGATATTTACTTCACTCACAATTGAGAACATGAAAAGATTCTCCACACACCCATACCTCAGGGCTATACCTCAAATGAAGATGGAGTTCAAGCACCTTATAGTTCTTCTAGCCTCCAACAGTCCCTTCTCATCATTTTCCAAATCATATGGATACATCTCGCAGTACCAACACACTCGTCGCATAGTTATCCAGCCATCACTTCCACTAATAGGGACAAACCAAACATATAAGTTCAAAAACACTTTTTCACACAATTAGCACCTCGATGCTCAAGCCATAGGCAAAGATCCGGCCTCAAGTCCTCCAGACTGGCCCAATATTAGCTCACAAAGATAATATCTCGCCACCTCGATCAGGGAATCACAAGCCATCGAGGCACATCTAATGCTGAGTGCTCATGCACGCATATATATCTGTGGAAGGAGTTTCAAGAGTTACATTTCAAGCTGAATCGAAGAACGCATGATTAGAATTCAAGAATGTGAAGTTTTTCCTAAAGGTTTTGCAACCTCTCGAGGATAAATACAAATGTCTCAGTACCGATCCGCGAGAATCTACTAAAACCACTCATGAATCATGAGACCTATGTAACCTAGATTATGATACAAACTTGTCACGACCCTAAACCCATACCTGATTGTGATGGCGCCTCTCGTGAAGATAAGGCCAGCCGACACATCTCCAATTCGAAGTCAAACAGCTAAACAACTATAAAATAGGCTAAAACATGATTTAATAATTTTTAAACAGCAGATAATATCATAAGAATGCGGAAGTACAACCCAAACACAACCCACACCGTGGTGTCACTAGTCATGAGCTTCTACCAAGGTCTAGCTACGTCTGACAATATCTGAAATGTACTAAGTATAAACTAATAGAATAAAAGAGGGAGAAAAGTAGTGTTGCGAATGCTGACAGCTACCTTGCTAAACTCCGATGACTCTGCCTCTGATCAACCAATACCCGCTACTAGGTTCAGAAATACTTGAATCTGCGTACAAGGTGCAAGGAGTAAAGTGAGTACACCAACTTAGTGAGTAATAAAGTTAAATAACAACTGAGCATTAAGAAATCACGTAAAGCATATCAACATGTTGTTTAGAAGCAGTATAAAACCATTTAGGAAAACAATGAAGCTGTGAAATCCCTTAAAAAACATCTTAGCTAAGTACAAACTTCCTTTGAAAATGGCTTTTCAATAGTTGTGCAAATGAATGCAAAACAATTAGCGCAGATAAGCACAGAAATCAGCCCCTCAGGCACAGACACTCAATCAACATGTAATGACATGTAATTAAGATGATAAACACATAAAGTCTTTCCCCTTGGACACAAATACATAGTGAACAGGTAATGACAAGCAAGTAAGGCAAAGTAAATACATAGAATTTTTGCCCCTCGGGCACAATCACAGAACAGTACCAGCCCCTCGGGCTATATCTCACATCACAATGGGTATCCGCACTCACTGGGGGTGTGCAGATCCCGAGAGGGGCATCTTACGGTCCAAGCACAATATCAAGCCACATCGTAGTATCAAGTCTAGGCCCTCGGCCTCATATCAATCAAGCCACCCCGTGGCATATACATCTCAGACCCTCCACCTTATAAACAATATCAACAAGCCACTTCTTGGCGTACATATCTCGGCCTTCGACCTCAAATCAGTATTAGTGTTTCCTCACAACTAGGACCTCGGCCTTACTTAGTCAAAATCACATAATCGACTCGGGTAACAGTAAAACATAATGCTTAGCCCAAAATATTATTTGAAATATAATTTTAAGTGTTAAAGTATAGTAAAATTGGTTATGTTTTGAAAACAGTGAAAAATAACATGACTGATTTCAAGTATAAAGCTAGAACTGTGAGGAAATATCAATAACAAGCCCCAAATGGATTACATAGTTGGCACCCATACCAAATATGGCATTCAGCGCAAACAAAGATGATAATAAATAGTTTTTAATCAGACACACAGTAAAATCATTGATTGAGATGGACTAAGTCACAATCCCCAATGGTGCTCTACCCCATGCTCGCTATCTAGCGTGTAAGTCACCTCAACATAGCACTACGATGTGCAATCCGGGGTTTCAAACATTCAAAACATCATTTAAAATCATTACTCACCTCGAACCGGCTAAATCTCTCGCTCGCGGTGCCTTTGCCCCTCGAATCGGCCTCCACACGCGTCGAATCTATCCAAAATCATACTTAACACGTCACAATACGCTAAGGGAACAAAGACCAAGCGAAAACAATCAAAAAATTCCAAAAATCCCGAAATTAGCAAAACCAGAGCCCCGGGCCCACTTCTCGAAACTTAGAAATTTTTACATCAATGGGTTCCTTATCTCCCCACGAGTTCATACACGCCAAAAGTCTCAAATCTGACCACAGTTGGTCCTCCAAATCCCCAAATAAAAATTCTAAAATCCCAAGCTTTTAGCTTAAGTTCCATGATTTTGTAGGTAGATTTCACAATAGAAACGAGTTTTAAGTTCAAAAATCTTACCTCCAATCGATTCTCCTTGAATCCCTCTTTAATCTCCACCAAGAAGCTCTAAAAATGATTAACTATGGGCGAAAATAGACCTAAAATCGCATATAAAATTAAATTATAACATTTAGCCCAACTCTGGTTTTCCTTCATCGTGATCGCGAAGAACAAATTTTAACATCCCAAAAACATATCTACGAAAACACGACAAAGACCACGCGAACATGATGCACTGCCTCTTACACCTTCGCGAACGCGATCCCATCCATGCAAATGCAATGCACAACTGACCTTCAGCCCATCTTCCTCTACGCGATCGCTGACAACTTCACGCGAACGCGAAACACAGGATCCCAGCCTTCCGTAAATGCGAAGCCTCACACGCAAATGTGAAGGCTTAAATCTGGCCTTTCTCAATTTCTTCTACACGATCGCGATATACCCCACGCAATCGCGAATGGTTAATTTTTTGCAACACTGAACCTGGAATTTCTGCAACTTTCAAACTCCAAAAATGGTCCGATTGACCCCCAGAACTCACCTGAGGCCTTCGGGACCTCAACAAAAGGCACCAAAACATCCTAAAACCTTATTCAAACTTGTTCTGATCATCAAAACACCTCAAACAACATCAAATCACTCCAGACACATCAGATTCAAGCCAAAGTTTCTAAAATCTTCCGAAATACTTTTGATAAAAAACCCAACCAAACCACGTCTGAATAACCTAAAATTTTACACACACCTCCCAAATGACACAACGAAGCTACTGCAGCTCTCGAAATTCTATTCCACCCTCGAATCAATATTTCATCTACCACCCGGAAATTGTCAAAATATCAACTTTGCCAATTCAAGCTTAACTATACTCCGGACCTCCAAAAACCATTCCGATCACGCTCCTAAGTCATAAATCACCTCCCGAAGCTAATCGAACCATCGAAACTCACATCCGAGCCCTCTAACACATAATTTAACATCCGGTTGACCTTTCCAATTTAAGCCTTCTTAAAAGAGACTAAGTGTCTCAAACCTTACAAAATCATTCCGGACTCGATCTGACCAACCCGATACCACAAAACATAGATAACGAAGCATAAAGAAGTAGAAATTTGGGAAATGGAGCGATAACCCATGAGACGACTGGCGGGTCGTCATAATAAGCCTATGTTAGCTTAGTAAAAACATGTCTAAGTGATTAAATTGTCTTATTTTTTTAACGGTTTTACCTGAAGTCTGAGCAGCATGCTAGGCTAGACTATTTGTTGCCTTAATATGAAGTTTAATATTTTCTAAGAATTTCTCCTATTGTTGTTGTCTATTTACATTGGGACTACAGATGTGGGATTCTGGTAGCTCCCCCTTGTCTGTTTACATTTGGGATTACGGATGTGGTATTCTAGTAGATCCCCTTACACAGTAAAATGGAACTACGGGAATGCACCCGATAGCTTTCCTCTTTACCGGGTATTTATGTTTGGGACTACAGAACAAGATTCTGATATATCCCCGTGTACTATGAGCTAGACTACGGGATGGTATCCCGAGAGTCTTATTATATATGTATATTTGGGACTTCAAGACGCTATTCTGGAAGATCCCCCGATTGATATTGTTGGAGTTGAGCTTTATTTTGCTTTGGTGTTTACATTATTTCTACGTAGTTGTTGTTGTCCTTTATATCTGTTTTACTTTCAATGTTGCTCGTGCTTATACTATTTTTTGTTCTATAATGTCGAATTATATCATTTATTTAACCTCAGTACGGCCCTGACAATTCTCATCACTACTCAACCGAGGTTAGGCTTGGCACTTACTGAGTACCGCTGTGGTGTACTCATGCCCTTTTTGCGCATGTTTTTTTATGTGGAGATCCAGGTACCTCTACTCAGGCTTACCATTATTGAGGTGAGGCGAATCTACGGGACTTTGAGGTATAGCTTCCGCGTCCGCGAACCGAGGAGTCTCTTCCAATTCCTGCATTTAGTATTTAGTCCTTCTGTACTTTCTGTTCTTGCTGGAAATTCCAGAGATTAGAGATGTATAGTATCTTTCTTAGCTTATGATTCATGGGTTTTTGGTTTTTTGGAATAGTGTATTAGATTTTGAAAAGTTGTGTGTATATGCCGAGCGACATTTCAATATTGTTTCCTTCAGTTATTTTTGGCTTTTGATTATTTATTCCATAAGATTAGTTTGTTTCCGCATTTGTTAGCCTTACCCAGTCGTAGAGACTAGATGTCGTCATGAGGGCAAACTAGGTTGTAACAAGTTGGTATCAAAGCACTTGGTTCATATGAGTCATGGATCACAAGCCGGGTTATTAGAGTCTCGCTGATCGGTATGGAGATATTTGTGCTTATCTATGAGAGGCTATGTAACTGTTAGGAAAATTCCACTTCATTTGATTTCCTTGTGGTGCGAGATTTTTGATATTACAATTCTAAACTTTTGTCTTTCTATTCTCTCACAGATGGTGAGGACATGTGCTACTCGAGATTATTAGGCACCCGTACCCCCTACTGCAGACATCAAAGGCCAGGGCTGGGGTAGAGTTCGAGGACGCGCACGCGGTGCAGCCAAAGCACCCGCACGAGCTACTACCAAGGAGCCACCGGCGGTGCTAGTCGCAGTCTAGGCACCTGACACACCTACTGCTATGTAAGACCCCGTAAAATTTTGTACTTAAAACCTAGTAGCTCGTAGTGCCAAGGTCTGAATATGTGTTAGGAATGTGTAGAATTCTTCGCTACGAGCTTGCTCGTCGCGGTTCGGACCCTTTTTACTGATTTTGCACTTAAAAACCAAAAGAATTGATTTTTCCAAAAAATTTTCATTCTGCGGTCCAGAATACGGTCGCTGATCAACTATGCGGACCGCATTTCTGCCGCAGAGTGAAGCAAAAAGGTTTTCAAAATTGATGTTGAAAATGCGGTCCATTATGCAGTCGCATAATCAATATGCGGACCGCATTTCTGCCGCAAAGTGAAGCAGAAAGGTTGTCAAAATTGATGTTGAAAATGCGGTCCATTATGCGATCGTATAATCAATATGCGGACCGCATAATCGTCGCATAAGTTCCTCAAGGATTTGTGGAGGTAAATTATGCGGTGCAAAATGCGACCGCATAACAGGAATGTAGACCGTATTTCTGTCGCAGACCCAGGCAGACCTTTAGGGTTTTTGGATGCATTTCTGCGGTCCAATCTGTGGACCGCATTTCGATTCTGCTATCGCAGAATGCGACCGCAGATTTTCTCGGGCTTATATTTTTCTAGATTTTAAAACCCGACCCCTTTTCAATAAAACACCCCAACCCCTCATTTTAACATACTTTCTGAGCAAAATAAGAAAGAGGGAGGAGAGGGTCCTGGAGAGAGAAAGTCCATCTTCATCAAATTAATTTTTCGAAGTCACTAAAGCCTAGGAAATTTAAAGTATTGTATTCACTTCTGTTCTTGTAGGTAAAAATCCCCAACTCTTTTTCCATTGATTTTCCTATTTGAACAAAAAGGGGGATTCCCATGCATTGATTCTTGAAAACCAAAGGTGGGATTGTGCATGCATGTCTTTAAAAACCAAAAATCTAGTAAGAGTAATTGGGTAGCAGTTGATAATTGCAAAAGGAGAATTGGTAGCCTAAATAGGCTCGGGTAGTAAATTGTGGACTTCGTTGCTAAGGCATATTTGTCAATTTGTGAATTAGATTGACGTTGCTAGACTGCTTGGTGAGTTGGGAATAGAAGTTAAAAATGGAATTCGGCTCCAGATATGTATGGCTAACTTTGATCCTTGTAAAATCGCCTCGTTTGATGTACGTATGCTTGGTAGGTGATACGTACGTAAATTACTTATGAATTTCTTGTGATTTGTACGTTGTGATTGTGTTATGTGGTTGTAATTGAGGAATAAATGACTAAAGGAAATTGTGACTAGTGCAAGGAATAACTGTGGTAACAATATCTATGGCTTGTTGTGGGAATTACTAGTGTGACGTTAAACGTATATGGGTTGTTGAATATGATGGAAATAGTATTGATGGTTATGGAAACACTTGTAACATTGTTGTTGTTAATCCTTGAGAAGTATTGTTGTTGACCTTTGTGAATTGTTTGTTGTAGTTTATGGATTGAAACTGTACGGTGGGATCGGGTTGCGCGCCGCAACACGAAGTAATAAGGTGTGGGTTGTGGTGATAAGGGTGGCCGAAGTAATAAGGGTGGCGGAGGTAATAAGGGTGGAAAGTGATCGAAGTCACTATTGAAACAAAATATGAGGAAATTGTGAAACTATTGAAGTGAAATTGTGGAAGGGGAAAATAGGAGAGTTTGTAAACTTGTTTGGCTTGATCATTCCTTCATATGTGTTTGGTTGCTGCATCCATTACTGTTTCCTACTTATGTGTTGTTTGAGTTTACTTGGAAAACGTTTGTTCGTGCATACCAGTACAATTCAAATGTACTGACCTCCCTTTTGCTGGGGGCACTACATTCGTGTTACGATTGTAGGTGGATCTATATCAGGCACTCCATTCCACCGACTGTAGCTCCTTATTACTTCCTGCCAGCTGAATTGGTGAGCCCCTTTCCTTTCGGGGCTCTGCGTGGCTCATGCCGCTTCTGTTCTTGTCTTTTGGAATCCTGTTTTGGTATTTGTAAAAGGTATAGCCGGAGCCTTGTTGCCGGCAAGTATTGTATTAGTCCTCCTTCATCTTTAGAGGCTCCGTAGATAGGCAATGTGGGTTAAGAACTTATGTAAATATGTATTTTGTAAGTTGGGCGATGTAAGATGTAAACCACGCTAAATATTATCTGTGTTATGTATGCTTTTGTAACAAGGTGTTCCAACTATAATTAGTTGTTTCACTTGGTTAATAAATAAATAAAAATATGGGGTAACATGTGGGTTAGGAAAGGCACCCAGGTCCGCTTGACTGGGGTTACTCGGTCGAGCGCCGGTCAAGTCCCTCGAATTTGGGACGTGATATGCTACCACAATGCCAACACTTTATGAGACTCTGGCACGATTTAGGAGCATGTACACAACTTTGGCTTAGGCAAGGTTGCTTTCCCTTGCTGCAGCCACATCCCAGGTTCGGGGAAGAGCACAGACTCCTGCCGCCCACACTCCCGAGCAGTTAGTGCATGTTGATTACATCCTAGAGATTATTCCTATGCCGCTTGTAGTGCCAGTTCATCCCGAGGAAAGGGCAGCAGCTTAAGAGGAAGAGCAACGGAGACTTGAGAGGTTCAAGAAATATGATCCTCTTGTATTCAGTGGGTTGGCATCAGAGGATGTCTTGGGATTTCTAGAAGAGTGCTATTGTATTCTCCGTACTATAGGTATATCAAGATCGAGCGAGGTTTAATTCACTACTTTCCAGCTTCGAGGAGCCGCTTATAAGTGGTGGTGCACCTATGAGTTAGACAGTCCGGACGAGGCTGCTTCGCTGACTTGGACCCAGTTTTCAGATCTATTTTTGAGAGAGTATGTTCCTTAGAGTCTCAGAGATGCATAGCGTGACGAGTTTGATCATTTGTGCTAGGGTGCTATGACTGTTTCAGAGTATGTTGTCCGTTATACTAGCTTGGCTAGGCATGCACTGGCCTTGGTTTCTATTGTTCGTGAGAAGGTTTGCCTGTTTATTGAGGGGTTTATTCCCAATATCAAGTCTAGCATGGATCGTGAGTTGGAGATAAATATTCCTTGTCAGCAGGTGGTGAGAATTGCTAGGAGGATTGAGGGAATGCATGCTAGGTAGAGAGAGGAGAGGGAGGCCAATAGGTCTCGAGAGTCGGACCATTACTCGGGTGCCTGTACCTCAGCTGCAGGTTGCCATGGTAGGGTTTATATGAGTCTCCCTATTCATTCAGCTCTTCCAGCAGCCAGTAGTGCTATAGCTCCTCCTAGGCCTCAGGAGCCTTATTATGCGCCTCCAGTTTCTAGCGCGCCTCCTATGCAGGGTGCTTTCAGAGGTCAATCCAACAGACATGGCCCGAGCTAGTCACAGCCACCACGTCTTCCTAAAGCTTGTTCTTAATGTGGTTACACATGCCATATGGTGAGGGATTGCCCCAGACTTGGGATGGGTGCACCTCTACACACTTTTCAGCCACAGCGTGCCTCACATAGTTCTAAGGCCATGGTTACAGCTCCAGTTGCTACCCACCTACTCATCTAGATAGAGGTGGAGGTAGAGAAGGTATAGGTCACCCTAGAGGGGGAGGCCAGACCCGATACTATGCCCTTCCTTTCCTTACCGAGGTTGTTGTCTCTAATTCTGTCATCACATGTATTATACTAGTTTGTCATAGAGATGCATCAGTTCTATTAGATCCAGGCTCCACTTATTCTTATGTTTCTTATTATTTTGCTCCCCATTTGGGTGTATCTCGGGATTCTTGAGTTCCCCTATTTATGTTTCTACTCCTATAGGAGATTCTCTTGTTGTGGATCGCGTTTATCGGTCGTGTTTGGTTGCTCTTAGTGGTTTTGAGATTAGTGCTGATTTATTATTGCTTAGCATGGTAGACTTTGATATTATCTTGGGCATTGACTGTTTTTGCCCTATTTTTTTGTTCTTTATTATCATGCTAGGATCGTAACAGTGGCTATGCCAGAAATACCATGTATTGAGTGAAAAGGTGTTTTAGATCACACTCCTAGCAGAGTTTTTCTTTCCTTAAAGCTCATCATATGGTTGAGAAGTGGTGTGACATGTATCTAGCCTATTTGAGAGATGTCAATATTAATACCCCTTCAGTTGATTCAATTGCAGTAGTACGAGACTTTTTCGATATGTTTCCAGCCGATCTTCCAGGCATGCCGTCTGATAGAGATATTTATTTTGGCATTGATTTGTTACCGGGCACTCAGCCTATTTCTATTCCTCTATATCGTATAACTCCTCTTGATTTGATGGAGTTGAAGGATAAGTTGCACGAATTGCTTGATAAGGGTTTTATTCGATCTAGTGTATCACCTTGGCATGATCTTGTCTTGTTTTTGAAGAAAAATTATGGTTCTATATGTATGTGTATTGATTATCGCCAAATGAAAAATGTTACAGTGAACAACCATTATCCTTTACCTCATATTAATGATTTGTTTGACCAGCTTCAGGATGTACGGGCATTTTCTAAGATTGACTTGCACTAAGGTTACCATCAAGTTAGAGATTTGGGAACCAGATATCTCAAAGACTACTTTCAGGACTCGGTATGGTCATTACGAGTTTTTTGTTATGTTATTTGGGCTGACCAATGCCCTAATAACCTTTATGCATCTGATGCACAGTGTATTCCGGCCATATCTTGACTCTTTTGTCATTATCTTTATTGATGACATTCTAGTGTATTCCCGGAGTTGAGAAAATCATGAGTAGCACCTGAGGACAGAGCTTCAGATTCTGAGCGAAAAGAAGTTATATGCAAAGTTTTCAAAATGTGAGTTTTTGTTGGACTCTGTGGCATTCTTAGGCCATGTGGTTTTGAGTGATGGTATTCGGGTGGATCTGAAGATGGTAGAGTCAGTGCAGATTTGGACCAGACCATCCTCAGTTATAGAGATCCGTATTTTTCTCGGTTTGGTTGGTTACTACCGATGTTTTGTGGAGGTGTTTTCATTGATTGCAGCTCCTACGACCAGACTGCCCCAAAAGGGAGCTCCGTTCCACTGTACGGAATAATGTGAGGTGAACTTTCGGAAGCTCAAGACAACTTTAACTACAACCCTAGTTTTGATATTGCCTACAGGTTCGGGGTCTTATACAATCTATTATGATGCCTCAAGGTTGTCCTCGGAGCGGTGTTGATGTAGGACGATAGGGTAATTGCCTACACATTCAGATAGTTGAAGATACATGAGAAGAATTACCTTATCCACAACCTTGAGTTAGCTGCCATTGTTGATGCCTTGAAGATTTGGCTCCATTATGTATATGGTGCACCTTATGAGAATTATATTGACCATCGAAGCTTGCGGCACCTGTTCAAGCAAAAGGATCTATATTTGCGCCAGAGGAGTTGTTAGAGTTGCTGAAGGACTATGATATTACTATTATGTGTCATCTGGCAAGGAAAATATGGTGGCCGATGCTTTGAGTCGTCGAGCGAAGAGTTTAGGGAGTTTGGCTTACCTACTAACATTAAAGAGCCATATGGCGATGGATGTTCAAGCCTTAGCCAGTCAGTTTGACAGGTTGGATCTTTCGGGGCCTAGTTTCTCGGTCTTTTGCATGGTTTCTCGGTCTTCCTTATTTGATCGTATCAGAGAGCGGTAGTATGATTAACCTCATTCGCTTGTCCTCAAGGACAAGGTTTAACGTGGTGATGCTAGAGATGTTACAATTGGCGAGGATGGAGTATTAAGGATGCAGATTCGGGTCTGTGTACCCTATGTTGATGGGCTTCGGGAGCTGATTCTAGAGGAGGCCCATAATTTGCGGTATTCCATTCATCCAGGTACCATGAAGATGTACTATGATTTTGGGCAGCACTATTGGTGGAGGCGGATGAAGAAAAATATAGTTGGGTTTGAAGCTCCATGCCTTAACTGTCAGTAGGTGAAGTATGAGCACCAGAGGCAGGGTGGGTTGCTTCAGTAGATAGAGATTCTGGAGTGGAAGTGCGAGCGGATCTCCATGGATTTTATAGTTAGGCTTCCGCGGACTTTGAGATAGTTTGACGTTGTTTGGGTGATTTTTGATCGTCTCACCAAGTTTGCTCATTTCATTCATGTGTGTACTACTTATTCTTCGGAGTGGTTGGCAGAGATTTATATCCGGGAGATTGTTCGTTTGCATGGTATTCAAATTTCTATCATTTCGGATAGAGGTACTCAGTTCACATCATGGTTCTAGAGAGCCATTCAGCATTGGTTAGGTACTCAGGTATAGTTGAGTACAACATTTCACCCTTAGATGGACGGGTTGTTTGAGCGCACTATATAGATTCTTTAGGATATGCTCCGTGCATCTGTGATCGAGTTTTGAGGGTATTGGGATCAGTTCTTGCCATTGGTGGAGTTTTCTTACAACAACAGTTATTAATCAAGCATTCAGACTTGGTTCATGATGCTTTGGAGAAGGTTAAGGTGATTCGGGATAGACTTCGAACAGTTGAGTCTAGACATAAGAGTTATGCAAACTGCAAGGTTTGTGATGTTTCCTTTTTGGTTAGAGAGCGCGTTCTGCTTCAGGTTTCGCCTATGAAGGGCATTATGAGATTTGGTAAGAAAGGGAAGTTGAGTCCAAGGTTTATTGTCCCTTTTGAGGTATAAAGACGAGTTGGAGAGGTTGCTTATGAGCTTGCCTTATCTCCCAATTGTAACGACCCAACAGGAAGTTTTGAGCTTTTGCAGTTTGATCGCCAGTTCTCGGGCATGACTTGACCCGTTTAATGTATTATGACTGATGTAGATCGTTGGTTTTTATTTTTAGAAAAATCGGAATGAATTTGAAGGAAGAATCTTACTTGAAAACTTTGAATTTGAAAGGTTTGACCAAGTATTTGACTTATTTGTATATGAGCTCGGATTGGAATTTTTATGATTTGGTAACTCTGTTAGGTGATTTGGGACTTGGGAGCGTGATCGGAATGCGTTTTGGAAGTCCGTGGAAAGTTTAGGCTTGAATTGGCGAAGCTGAGATTTTGGCGATTTCTGATAGGTAGGAGAGATTTTGATATAGAGGTCGGAATGAAATTCCAAGAGTTGCAGTAGCTTCATTATGTCATTTGGGATGTGTTTGGAAAATTTTAGGTCATTCAGATGTGGTTTGGTTGGGTTTTTGATCAAAAGAGTATTTCAGAAGTTTCTGGAAAACTTAGGCTTGAATTCGATGAGATTTGGGTGATTTGATGTTGTTTGAGGTATTTTGATGATTGGAACAAGTTTAAATAAGGTTTTAGGATATGTTGGTGCTTTTGGTTGAGGTCCCGAGGGCCTCGGGTGAGTTTCGGGTGGTCAATTGGACCATTTTCTAAGTTGAAAAATTGCAGATTTTGGTAGTTCAGGTGTTGCAAAAAATAGCCTTTCGCGTTTACGAGGGGTATGTCGCATTTGTGTAGGAGGAATTTGGAAGGCAGGAATTTAAGCCTTCGTGTTCTCATTTGAGCATCGTGTTCGCGTAAGGCTGTGAGATGGTTCTTCGCGTTCGCATGAAGATTCCCGCATTCGTGTACAAGTCTTTGCGGTTCAAATGTCGTTGCACTTCGCGTTCGTAGCTGAGGGCTCGCATTCACATAGTTTGGAAAAGGGAAGCATCACATTCGCAGCCGAGGCTCGTGTTCGCATTGGGTTATTTTTGGGAAATTAAAAGATATGCTTCGAGTTCGTGAGGCAGTGGTCGTGAATGCGATGAAGGAATTTCAGTGCTGGGCAGACTGTTATAATTTCATTTCATCCACGATTTCGGGTCATTTTTCCTCCATGGTTGATCTTTTTGAGAGCTTTTTGGTGGAGATTAAAGCGGGGTTCAAGGGGAAACGACTTGAGGTAAGAATTTTAGACTTGAAACTTGATTATATTGTGTAATCCACCTAGAAATTTGTGGAAACTAAGCTAAAAATGGAAGAAACCAAGGCTTGGGATTTTGAAATTTTATTTATGGATTTGAAGGACCATTTGAGGTCGATTTGAGAGCTTTGCTATGTAGGAACTAGTGGGAGGATAAGGAACCCGTTGATGTGAAAATATTTGAGTTTTGAGAAGTGGGCTCGAGGCTCGGGTTTTGGTAATTTCGGGATTTGTGCCCTTTATTAATTGTTTTTCCTTGGGCTTTGTTCTCTTAGCATATTGTGATGTATTCGTTCTAATTTTTGATACATTCAACGCGCGTGGAGGCCGATTTGAGGGGTAAAAGCATCGCGAGCTAGAAATTTCGCCGATTCGAGGTGAGTAATGATTGTAAATGATATTATGAGGGTTTGAAACCCCGAATTGCACATGGTAATGGTATATTGAGGTGACTTGCACGTCGGATAGCAAGCCTGGGGTAGAGCACCGTTGGGGATTGTGACTTGGTCCGTCCCGACTGATGATTTTACCATGTATTTGATTGAAACTTACTTGTTATCTTCATGAATTGGGTTGATTTCCATATTTGGGTTTCGTGCCAACTATTTGAACCCTTCGGGGATTATTATCATTATTTCCTCATTGTTTTGACTTATTACTTGAACTCGGTCATCTTGATTTCTACTGTTTTACAACTCAACCATTTTTACTCATTTACGAGACTTAAATAATATTTATAAATTATTTTTGGGGCTGAGAACTACCATTTTACAAATTCCCGAGGGGCTTGTGATGATTTTATCTGATTGAGTGAGGCCGAGAGCCTGTTTTGTAAGGATACAATGGGATCGGGCTTCGCGCCGCAACAGTGTTGTAATAGTACCGATATGAGGCTGAGGACTTGGATTTGATTCCACGAGATGACTTGATACTGCGCTTGGGCTATAAGAGGCCCTTCTCGGAGTCTGCACACCCTTAGCGAGCGTTGTCGACGAGATATATGGATCGAGTTGCATGTCGCAGTGATATATGGATCGGGCTACACGCCGCAGTGGTTACTATATGATACTGATCTATGTGTTTACTTTTCTTCATTTGTCTGCCATAATTTGTTGTCTATGTTACTTCACGTGGTATCTACCCGATTGTCTGGCATTATCATTTGAGAGAGTGTTGTGCCTGAGGGGTAGATTTCTGTGCTTATTTGCACTATTGGTTTTGCATTCATCTGCATAACTATTGAAGAAGCCATTTTCAAAAGAGTCTTAAACTGAGCTAAGGCATTTTCTAAGATTTCACAGCTTCATTGTTTTTCTCAAAAGGTTTTACACTGCTCTGTACAGCATAATGGTTTGCCTTACGTGATTTATTACTACTCAGTTATTATTTACCTTTATTACTCACTGAGTTGGAGTATGCACTTTACTCTCTCCACTTCGCGTGCAGATGCAAGTATTTGTTCCCCGGTAGTGGGTTCTGAGTTGATCGGAGGCTAAGTTATCACAGTTTAGCGAGGTGACTGTCAGCGTTCGCATCACCACATTTCTCCCTTTTGTTTATCAGTCCTATTTTGTATATTACAGGCCTTGTAGTCATATTTATACTCTAATAGATGCTCGTGACTTGTGACACCCTGGTTTTGACGGTGTTTGGGTTGTATTCCGCACTTAATAAAGAAATCTCTGTTTAGACTGTGGTTATTTAATTATGTTAAAAATGTGAATTCAGTATTTAACTATTCTGAAAGGCAAAATGGGTTAGTTGGCTGTCCTTGTCTTGACGAGAGGTGCCAGCACGACTAGATCAGGGTTTGGGTCATGACAAGTTGGTAACAGAGCCAGATTACTAGGTCTTACGAGTCATGAGCAGGTTTAGTAGAGTCTCGCAGATCAGTATAGAGATGTTTGTATTTATCCTTGAGAGGCTGCAGTACCTTTAGGAAGACTTCAAATTCTTAAATTCTTGTCGTGCGTCCTTGGTTTCAGCTTGAAATGTAACTCTTTGAATTCCCTTCACGCATTCGTATACGCGCATGAGCGCTCAGTATCTGATGTCCCTTGGTGGCTTGTTATTCCCCGATCGAGGGGCAAAATGTGATCTCTGTGAGTTTATGTTGGGCCAATTTGGAGGACTTGAGGTCGGATCTTTGCCTATGGCTTGAGCACCAAGGTGCTGATTGTGTGAACAAGTGTTTTTGAACTTATATGTTCGGTAGTGTCCCATTTAGTGGAAATGACGATTGTGGCTATGTGATGAGTATGTTATTACTGTAAGGTGTATCCATATGATTTGAAAGCGATGAGAAGGGTTTGCTGAATAATGGGAGAACTATTAGATTCTTGAAGTCCATCTTGATTCGAGTTATAGCCCTAGTTATGGGCGTGTGAAGAATCTTTCCATGTTCCTAGTTAGGAGTGAAGTAAATTTTATGTCGCTGTATGAGTTTAGAATCAGGAAGACTAAGCGACCTCATACAATTTATGATAGTGGAAGTTATACAGAAATGTTAATTGAAGGCAAAGCAGGTAGGGTATCTCATGCGAAAAATTCTGGGGTTGTATGACCTTTATGTGACTGTTAGAAAATCTCATGTGCAAGTGAAATGTAAGTGTTGAAATTTGAATTTTGGGTCGCTTAATAGAGTGGGCTTAACTATTGCGAGAATGAGTGCAAGGTTTGCCAAAGATTTAAGTACTAGATGATCTGTATTTTCACCATCTTACAAAGGATTTGAGTTTAATCTCACTATAGTATTGTGTCATCAATGTAATATAAGTGTTACAAGTTATTGAGTGTATTTTCATCTATGGCTCCGAGCCAAGTGCATGAGTCTGCGGTGAGTAGTTGAGTGCACAGTTAGGTGTTATATGGGTTCCAGTTCATGGCATGTGGGCAAATCAGTATGGCTCGCGGGAATTGAGGGAGAGGATGGCTTGAGTAAAGAAAATTTTTGACAAAGATTATATTACACTTCATAGGGTAAGGAAATCACGGGATGTTTTAAGTTGTTGTTGGCAAAGAATGATCGGTGCATAGAACAAGAAGTTGCTTGGTTGTATTAGGATGCGTATTTCATTCGGCGGTGTCGGAGTGCCAATAAGGCACGGGTGGTTCTGTTCGTTAGGTCAGGTAAATTATAGTTTGAATAAAAGTTAATGGCTTGCGAGAATGATTCTAATGTGCTCAAGAGTCTGCATACATTAGTTGAATATTCTAAAGTTGCATATGCGGTTAGAAATTGTGTTTCCATGGGAAGAGGTCAAGACTTGTGGTATTTCTAAATTAATTATGGGATTCTATTTATCAGTATCAAGAAGGTCAAGGTAATAGATTTAGATTGGCAAGGAGTTCTTCAGAGTAAATATTTTGGAATATGGTGTTTTTAGGGATAGTTGAGAGGGTATTCAGTGGCTTACGGTCTTAGACAGTGTGGTTTTATGCTTGGGTCTCGTGTGGTAAGCCTGGGTTAAGGCATTGTGGTTCTACAACAAGATGGAATATCAAGTTGAAGATGAATCAGAAGGAAATTTAGATAGATGGAGTAGCTTGATGGTAGACCGAATCGACATGTTAAGGATATGATTAATCCCTTGTGTGTGTTCGAGGTAATGAGTTTTTATAGGTATCTTGCAGCTATGATCTTGGGTTTTGATGGCTTGCTTAGTTTTGTTGAGTTAGGAGGATTCAGTCCTGGTAGGTTTGATTTGTGTAAAGGGAACTCGAAGAGTTCTTGATGGTTTTATCACGTTTTGAGATATATATTTTCTACGGGCATGCGGAGCATGGGATGTATAGTGATTTTTTTTCTTCTAGACGGGACCAATAAAAGTTCTTGACTAGTGGAGTACGTAGATGTCTGTGTCTTGGAAGAGAGATAAAGTTCTCATGTTATCCTAGGATGGATGGTATGGCATATGTTGTATGTTGTGAAGGATCGAGACCTGCGTATGTAAGGTTGCAGTTCAGCTCTGAAAGAAAGTTCATAAAACTCTTAGGCAGCAAGTAGCCTCAGATGATTAAAGAAATGGTATTGTTAATTGGAGGTAATTTGACGAGAGTATATGTTTCGAAAAAGGGTAATGTGATTAAGTTAATGGCACTTGGTAGTATTGCGGCTTTTTCAGGCTAGATCGACTGTTGATATTCGAGTTTCCTTAGTGGCATAGAATAATTTTTAAGTATTTATCGTGAAATGACTGGTATTAGAGGTGAGGCATGTATTCGGACTGCGTAATTGGGATCGGATAAGGTGATTCATGTGCCGTGTGGATTTGGCGATGGAAGATCTTATATTCAGCCTATGTTGTGGTTGTGGACTGTGTGTATCGTCACTGTTTAGCGACTATTGGGATTCGGAGGCCCGAGTGGATCTTTCGATACTTGGAATGTTACATATTAGATATGATATTGGGGTTTAGATTTGTAGTCTCTGCGTTGTCTTATTCTAGGCTATTATGCTAAGGCGGCACTGTTGGCTATACCGAATAATGCCTCAGATTGAGTGGCGATGTTCGACGGATTATTTCCAATTAGAGATATTTTTATAATTTGAAGACACATCTGATGGCTGGGAAGGATTTCCCTTCTTAATTGGGCCTTCGTGATGGATGTCAGTGCAGTTGTTTCTACCACTGATTCACTTCCGGTGTTGAGGGACTTTTTGGATGTGTTTCTTATGGCCAGGCATGTCGCCGGGCGAGGTTGTGGATTTCGGTATTGATTTGGTGTTGGGCACCATATCCTATGGCTCCAACAGGAGTTATAGTACTGGGAGAAGCACCTTCAGGCTTCCTTGGTAAGGAGTTTGTTCGTAGGCCAATGTGGATGTGTGTTCTAGCCTGAGTCCGCTTGGTTGGCCCCGAATTGTATTGTTGAGGGATTGTTTGGTCGATCGTTATTGAGCTTACTAGTGATCTGGGAGATCTATGAGTTACCTTTCTGTGTTGCGAGACATTATAATTTATTGGTTATGGGCACATATGGTGTGGTTTTATTGGGTTCATAACGAAAGTCGAGCGAAAAGAGTAATTGGGTGTTGCTCGGTGAATGGCGTATCGGTTATGTCCTATCGGGTTTGCACGGTATATGTTATTTGCTTCACAGTGGGCGTAATGATCTGCTTTGGTTCCAAACATCAAATTGTGTGTGCTTGTCAATTTTGATGCATAATGACTTGAGGTGTCTCATATGAAGAAGTGTTGGGATAGGATCGCGTATTGTAGCGAAGCTATGGGGAGATATGACCTTGCAGGCTAGATTCGTATGATCTATTCTATGATGTGAGACGGGTTTTCAGCCTTGTGTTTTGATGGTACTGGTGAGCTTAGGGTGCAGCTCTTTCGGTTAAGTCATTTTCATGATTTGAGTATGTTCGAACTGTTTCTTATTGGTGCACGTATTATGCAAGTTACTGCTTAGTCCTCTATTAATGTGTCATGTCACCAGAGTGGTGTGTTGGATTAGAGGATGTCGTTGGGATGATTAATGAATATGAACGGATTTGATTTCAGCATGTTGGAAGGATAAGATCGAGGTTCGACTCAGAAATTTGCTATGGTATTTGGCTGGGGAGAAGTAGCTTCATAAATGGATGACTAGAGAAAATGGTCGTGGTTTAGTACGTATTTCATTTATTGTAGGTAGTATATGAAAGTGTTGGAATAAGACTTTAGTTGATAAGAGGATTTCTACCAGTATTCAGTTGTTGTGGGTTGCTCTTGTGAATAGAAGTTATCGCTACGAGTGTTTGAGTTATGTGGTATATCAAATGATTACTCCTAAGGTTGCAGGCATGGGTTATTACAGCTGGTTCGGGTCTATTCAGAGTATGAGTGTGAGGTTTCGATCGTATCAATGGTTTCAGAAGTGAAAAATGTGGTTCTATGGCTTATAGGCCAGATTGGATAGTGCAATTTTAGTTCCAATGTGTTATCGGGCATATATGAGTTAGGGTGACGTGGGATCAACCACGGGTATATGCATGGTAAAGTTATTCAGCTAATGGTTGGCTTCTAGAACAACTCTAGGTACTTCGAGGACGAACATATGTTTAAGTGGGAGATGATGTAATGGCCCGAGCGGTCATTTTGATATTTTGCACTTTGATTGCCAGTTCTCGGTTATGACTTGCCCCGTGTAATATATTATGACTAATGTAGATCGTTGGTTTTGGTTTTTAGGAAAATCGGAATGAATTTGAAGAAACAATCTCAGTTGAAAGCTTTGAATTTGAAAGATTTGACCAAGGATTTGACTTATTTGTATATGAGCTCAGATCGGAATTCTTATAATTTTGTTAACTCCATTAGGTAATTTGGGACTTGGGAGCATCATCGGAAGTCTGTGGAAGGTTTAGGCTTGAATTGGCGAAGTTGAGATTTTGGCGATTTTCGGTTGGTAGGTGAGATTTTGATATAGAGGTCGGAATAAAATTCCGAGAGTTGCAGTAGCTTCGTTATGTCATTTGGGATGTGTGTGTAAAATTTCAGGTCATTCAGATGTGGTTTGTTTGGGTTTTTGATTGAAAGCGTATTTTAGAAGATTTTGGAAAACTTAGGCTTGAATTCGATGAGATTTGGGTGATTTGATGTTGTTTGAGGTATTTTGATGATTGGAACAAATTTGAATAAGGTTTTAGGATATGTTGGTGTTTTGGTTGAGGTCTCGAGGTCCTCGAGTGAGTTTCGCGTGGTCAATCGGACCATTTTCTAAGTTGAAAAGTTGCAGATTTTGGTAGTTCAGGTGTTGCAGAAAATAACCCTTCTCGTTCGCGAGGGGTATGTCGCATTTTCGTAGGAATTTAAGCCTTCGCGTTCGCCTTTGAGCATTGTATTCGCGTAAGGCTGTGAGATGGTTGTTCCCGTTCGTATGAAGCTTCCCGCGTTCGCGTACAAGGATTTGTGGTTCACAGGTCATTGCTCTTCACGTTTGCAGTTGAGGGCTCCCATTCACATAGTTTGGAAAAGGGAAACATTGCGTTCGCAACTGAGTCTCACATTTGCATAGGATTATTTTTAGGAATTTAAAAGATGTGCTTCGCGTTCGCGAGGTAGTGGTTGCGAACGCGATGAAGGAATTTCAGTGCCGGGCAGAATGTAATAATTTCATTTCATCCGCGATTTCGGGTCATTTTTCCTCCATGGTTGATCTTTTTGAGAGCTTCTTTATGGAGATTAAAGAGGGTTTCAAGTGGAAACGACTTGAGGTAAGAATTTTGGTCTTGAAACTCGATTATATCATGTAATTCACCTAGAAATTTATGCAAACTAAGCTAAAAATGGAATAAACTAGGGCTTGGGATTTTGAAATTTTATTTATGGACTTGAAGGACCAATTGAGGTCGGATGTGAGAGCTTTTGCTATGTAGGAACTCGTGGGAGGATAAGGAACCCGTTAATGTTACAATTTTTGAGTTTTAAGAAGTGGGCTCGGGGCTCGGGTTTTGGTAATTTCGCGATTTGTGCTCGTTATTGATTGTGTTTGCTTGGGCTTTGTTCCCTTAGCATATTGTGATGTATTCATTCTGAATTTGGATATATCCGACATGTGTGGAGTTCGATTTGAGGTGCGAAGGCTTCACAAGATAGAGACTTCGCCGATTCGAGTTGAGTAATCATTATAAATGATATTATGAGGGTTTGAAACTCCAAATTGCACATCGTGGTGCTATATTGAGGTGACTTTCACGCTAGATAGCAAGCGTGGGGTAGAGCACCATTGGGGATTGTGACTTGGTCCGTCCCGATTGATGATTTTACCTAATTTTTGACTGCAACTTACTTGTTATCATCATGATTTGGGCTGATTGACATATTTGGGTTTCGTGCCAACTATTTGAACCCTTCGGGGATTATTATCACTGTTTCCTCATTGTTTTGACTTATTACTTGAACTCAATCATACTGATTTCCACTGTTATACAACTCAGCCATTTTTACTCAGTTTTGAGACTTAAACGATATTTCTAAAGGATATTTTGGGCTAAGAACTACTATTTTACAAATGCCCGAGGGGTTTAATCAGATTTTATCTGATTGAGTGAGGCCGAAGGCTTATGTTGAGAGGTTGCAATGGGATCGGGCTGCACATTGTAGCAGTGTTATATTGGTACCGATATGAGGCCGAGGGCCTGGGTTTGTTGCCTCGAGATGGCTTGATATTGCGCTTGGGCCGTAAGGGGCCCTTCCTAGAGTCTGCACACCCCCACAGAGCGCCGTCGACGAGATATATGGATTGGGCTGCACACCGCAGTGATATATGGATCGGGCTACACGGCGCAGTGGTTACTATATGATACTGATCTATGTGTTTGCTTTGCTTCATTTGTTTGCCATTATCTGTTATCTGTGTTACTTCACGTGGTATCTACCTGATTGTTTGGCATTATTTGTTGAGAGAGTGTTATGCCCGACAAGTGGATTTATGTGCTTATCTGCACTATTTTTTTTGCATTCATTTGCATAACTTTTTAAAAAGCCATTTTCAAAAGAGTCTTAAACTGATCTGAGGCGTTTTCTAAGATTTCACAGCTTCATTGTTTTTCTCAAAAGGTTTTACACTTCTCCGTACAGCATAATGGTTTGCCTTACGTGATTTCTTACTACTCAGTTATTATTTACCTTTATTAATCACTGAGTTGGAGTACTCACTTTACTCCCTGCCCCTCGTGTGCAGATGCAAGTATTTGTTCCTCTATAGCGAGTTCTGAGCTGATCAAAGGCTAAGTTATTAGAGTTTAGCGAGGTGACTGCCACTGTTCACAGCACCGCATTTCTTCCTCTTTTTTATCAGTCCTATTTTGCATATTACAGGCCTTGTAGTCGTATTTATACTTTAAGAGATGATCGTAACTTGTGACACCCTAGTTTGGGCTATGTTTGGGTTGTATTATGCACTTAATAAAGAAATATCTGTTTAGACTGTGGTTATTTAAATATGTTGAAATCGTGAATTCAATATTTAACTATTATGAAAAGGCGAAATAGGTTGGTTGGTTAGCCTTGTCTTCATAAGAGGCGCCACCACGACCGGATCGGGGTTTGGGTCGTGACAACAGCCTGGTAGGAGTTCATCCGGGATTTCATGTTTTAATGATCTAGAGGTATCATGGTGAGCCGTCGCACGTGTTAGATTTCAATTTTGTCCAGTTGGACAAGGATCTATCCTACGTTGAGGAGCGAATGGCAATATTGGACAGCAAGTCAGAAAGCTGAGCTCAAAGAACATTGTATCAGTGAAGGTTTAGTGGCAGGGTCAGCCGGTCGAGGACGCAACTCGGGAGACTGAGCAGGATATGCGTAGCCATTAACCTCATCTTTTCACTACTTCAAGTATGTCTCTATGCTCGTTTGAAGACGAACGAATCTTTAAGTGTATGAGGATGAGAGGATCCGACAGGTCATCTTAAGAATTAGTGTCCCGATCCCCTATTAACTGCTTCTCCTAAGTTTATTTCTACTATTTTGATTTGCAGGATGTTCGGTTTTATGTTTTGTAGAGTTTTGGGACACTTAATCCCTAATGAGAGTTTAATTGTTGAAAAGTTGAATGTAGTCAGAACAGTGTGAAGACGACCTCGGAATGGAAATCCGATGATTCCGTTAGATCTGTTATGTTCAAAATGGAATTTGAGAGTTACAGTAGTTCAGTTGTTTCATTTGGGATGTGTGTGCAAAATTTCAGGTCATTTGGATGTGGTTTGGTTGGGTTTATGATAAAAAGCTTAATTTAGAAGATTTTTGAGTTCTTAGGCTTGAATCCGGTGCGAAATAGGTGTTTCGATGTTGTTTTGAGAGTTCTGAAGATTGGAACAAGTTTGAATGGTGTTTTCAGATTGGTTGGCATGTTTGGTTGAAGTCCTGGGGGTCTCGAGTGTGTTTCAGATGCTCAGCATGTCATTTCTGGAACTTAGAAAATTGCAGAAAATGTTGTAGCAGTCAGTTCTGGTTTCCTTCTTCGCGTTCATGAGTGGTTTCTTGCCTTCGTGAAGAGAAGCTGGGGCTGGAGGAAAGTTTGGCCTTCGTATTCGCGAGAGGGCCTACGCGTTCGCAAAGGGGTGGATGGTTGTGCTACGCGTTCGCGATTAGGCTTCATGTTCATGTGAGAGGAATTGGCCCAGTGGAGTCTTGTACATCGCGTTCGCGTGGTGCCTGTCGCGTTCGTGAAGGTTCGTATATTCAAAGCATCGCGTTCACGAAGTAGGGGACGCGGTCGCCAAGAAGGAAAATGGTCAAAGTTATTTTATGCTTCGTGAATGTGAGGCTTTGACCGCGTTCTCGAATAAGGAATTAAATACCTGGGCATAATGTTTTAAAAGGTATATTTCACGAATTTTAACCTAGGTTGCTCCATTGTGAGGCGATTTTGCAGCTTTTTGAAGAGGGTTGAAGAGGGAATCAAGGGGAATAACTTGGAGGTAACATTTTTGACTTCATAACCCATTTTTATGTGATTAAATACCTAATTAATGGTAGAAAATTTAGGAGAAATGGGTAATTAGAGCTTGACTTTAAGAGACCCAAAAAGGAGGTATTTAAGGGGCCAATTAAACTCCGAATTTCGTGTTCTTCTTATGCATAGACTCGTGAGAGTATGAAAATTACAAAAATATAAATTTTACCCGATTCCGAGATGCGGGACTGGGGGCATTTCGGTCATTTTACCTTATTTTGCATATTAGTTTAGAATTTAATTGTGGAATCAGTTACTTGAAGTGTTATTTACAATATGCAACTGAATTGAATAGATTTGGGCCATTTGGAGTCGAGTACTCGTGGCAAGAGCGTGGTTTCAGGTTGATTTGAGCTTGTTCGAGGTAAGTGACTTGTCTAACCTTGTGTGGGGGACTATTCCCTTAGGATTTGGTATATATGTTAATTGAAATACCCTGTATGTAAGGTGACGAGTGCGTACTTGTGCTAATTGTTGGAAATTCGAATTTCTTTAAGTACTACTAGTGTGTTTACTTTTCCTGTTTGGTTCTTGTACTATATAAGCCTGTGTTAGCTTAGTAAAAGCATGCCTAAGTGATTAAATTGCCTTATTTGTTTAACTGCTTTACCTGAAGTTTGTGCAACATGCTAGGCTAGACTATTTGTTGCCTTAATTTGAAGTTTGACATTTTCTGAGCATTTCTCCTGTTGATGTTGTGTATTTACATTGGGATTATGGATGTGGGATTCCGGTAGCTTCCCCCCATTATCTACTCATATTTGGGACTACGGATGTGGGATTCCGGTAGATCCCCTTGCACAGTTATGTGAAACTACTGGAATACACCCTGTTGATTCCCCCTGTACTGGTATTTATGTTTAGGACTATGGAACGGGATTCCGATAGATTCCCGTGTACTATGAGCTGGACTACGGTACGGTATCCTGAGAGACTTATTGGATATGTATATTTGGGACTTAAGGACATTATCCTGGACGATCCCCCGGTTGATATTATTGGAGTTGAGCTGTATTTTCCTTCAATGTTTACATTGTTTCTGTGTAGTTGTTATTTTCCTTTATATCTGTGTTACTTTCATTGGTGCTCATACTTATAATGTTTTATGTTCTATACTGTCGAATTAAATCTTTTATTTTACCTCAGTAGGGCCTGACCTTCCTCGTCACTACTCAATTGAGGTTAGGCTTGGCACTTACTAAGTACCGCTATAGTGTACTCATGCCCTTTCTGTGCATGTTTTTCATGTGCAGATCCAGGTACCTCTACTCAGGCTTACCATTCTTGAGGCGAGGCAATTCTACCGGACTCTGATGTATATCTGCCACGTCCACAGACCGAGGAGTCTCTTTCTATTCCTGCATTAAGTATTTAGCCCTTCTGTACTTTCTGTTCTTGTTAGACATTGCAGAGATTAGAGCTATGTAGTATCTTTCTTAGCTTGGGATTCATGGGTTTCAGAGTTTTGGGATAGTGTATTAGATTTTGAGAAGTTGTGTGTATGCCGAGTGGAACTCAAATATTGTTCCCTTAAGTTATTTTGGTCTTTTGATTATGTATTCCGCAAGATTAAATTGTTTTCCACATTTGTTAGGCTTACCCAGTCGTAGAGACTAGGTGCCATCACAATATTTCAGCGAGGGCAAAATGGGGTCCTGACATTGCACTTGCGGGCATGAAACACAGGCCTCAGGAAATAGGGCGTCAGTATAAATAATGTACTTGGTATATAAGGCTTGAAAATCAGTATATAAAAGACATAGATTAAACATGGAATAAAAAATTCTACCTGTAAGTCTAAATAACTTTGTAAATCCTAAAACATTTATAATGTGATGCACCTGCATATAAATGTCGTGCCATGCATAGGTATAGGTGTACATAATATCATCAAGACTTTGAAGGTATCCTATCATATCATCTCGGCCACTATTGGCAAAATCATCAACATATACCAGCTGATTAGGTGGTGGTGCATATATAACATCGTAACCTTTTCCTATATCCCATATACATATAATATACTCGTATATAACTCCATCTAGTCATGGGTCGATGTACATATATAAATGAATGAAATGTATAAAAATATGTTACTAAGATCAATATACCTTTCGGATAAACTTTATCAACTAAGTATTATTTTGAGACCATGAACAGAAGATATAATGATATGTCACACGGGGAATCAAGAACATAGACACCCCTAGTACTTCTATGAATAGAGTTACTTATGAAAGTTGTGCATTTGCTCGTTAATCGTATGGATCATTCCAAAAAGGAAGAAAAGATAGCCTTAACATACGTAAACCAGTTTTCTTGATAATCCATCTAACACATGACAATCAACAAAACACGTTATAGCAAGATTGGATTAGGAAAAAATCCCTATGATTCTTGAGGAAGACTACAACTTACTCCCTCGGAATCGCAAATCACACGTTGCTATAATATTGAGAAATCTCGTTTGTTTGAGAGATTGAAGAAACTCACATTTGTAATGAAGTTTAATTTCATGGAGCCTTTCTTAGATGTAATACATCTTCAATTTGATTAAGAGAAGGATTTTAATGTGTTGGTGGTATGGGTCCCCTTTTGAAGACTTGGTGTCACTAAAAAAATAAATTTGTGCCACCTTGAAATGTGACTTAAGAGTCACAAATTTGGAATTGTGGGCTTTCACGTTGGGGCCTTTTAGGCCTTATCCAAAATCTTAATTAATAAGCCACTAATCCTTAATTAAATTATTAATACTTGCATTAACCAATAATTAACCAGTTATCTACATAATTAAGAATTATCTCAAATTACTTTAAATGCTACTCACATTTAGTACACTTTATGAACCATACTATCTTGAACATGGGGTACCTTGTATGGAATTAGTCGATAAATACAAGTTATTATGGCTCGGACCGTATTTTATCCCAAATCGACAACCTTCAAAGAAACTCATTTTCTCTGATTTGTTTACTTTTTACCTTCATGACACTTACTTATCCTCTGTTATAAAAAGCATAAATGCTTATAACCTCAAAAATAATATCATCCCCGAGTCTATATCAATTAACTTATCGCAAAACCTTTACGTATGAAATGTGGGATAAAACAATTATGTCTTTTGGAACATTCGTGAAACATCTGAGGTTATTTCGGGTTGATTTGATATGGTTCAACATGAGATTAGAAAGTTGAAATTTCAAAAGTTCAATACATTCAATTCGATGTGGGATTCATGGTATTGATGCTGTTATGCGTGCTTTGAGGTCTTGATTAGGTCCGTGTTATGTTTTGGCACATGTCGGTTTGTTAGGACGGGGTCTTCAGGACCTCAGGGGAGTCTCAGGTTGATTTCAAACCCTTTTTCTTCATGTTTTGCATAGCTGATTCTCTTCTGGTTCAGGTGTTTCAGGCATTCTCCGCGATCGCGTAGAATATTGGGAGCTGCTGGTTGTTTCTTCATCATGTTCGCGAGAGGCAGATCACATTCATGGAAGGTTGGTACATCATGTTCGCAAGTGGAGTTTTTCGATTATAGAGTAGTTGGGAGCTGAGGACTTCCTTCTTCACGTATGCCCGACTGTGGACACATTCACAGAGTGTTGGCGCATGTGTTCATCACTTTCGCGAGGGTAGTGCCGCGAATGCGAATACTTTTTTTAAGGCTGATCTCATTCTGTTCATCGTCTATCGCTGTATTAGGGAAAATTATATTTATATATAGAGGTGACGTGTCAAGATACGTGGATCGGTCAAATGGTCAATGAATCACAATTAGTCATGAGTCAGAAGTTACAACAGACACGAGCAAAGAAGGAGAAAGAGGCACAGGACATTAGATAAGTAACACGGTGCTCGTACCTATTTAAGTCATTTATATCCGAGAGTCGGAAGGAATGAATCTGACTATAGAAAAGAGATATGTCATTTAATGGGCATTAAATGTTGAATACATTAGAGAATATATTTTGAATATAATAATTGTGTAACGTAGCATTCAATGTCTTGAATTACTCATAAAAGCCTCATTATGATTAAGGCATAATGTATATTCCCAAAGGTACTTATAAAAGGGAGATATATGGTCAGTTGTACGGATACGAAAATACTATTGAAATATACATTGGTATTATTCGTTTTTCGTGATTATCATCTTACTACACATAATTAGTTCCTTTTATTCAATTTCTTAATTATCAGTAGCCCGAGTTCTTCTAAATTCTAGCTTTGACTAAAGTTCCTTTTTTTGGTTAAACAAATTGGTCCCGTTACTGAAAATCTGTAATCTATTTTCTCTTCGCTTAACTTTCCTTGTTACATAAACTATGGCAAGCAACAATGATAAACTCAAGGAAACCAAATGAACCAACAAAATCAGGGAGATCCACAGAACATTAACATTCAAGGTCCAACTCCATAAGGCTCACCACAACAATCTCGTGAGGGTACTCCTGAAGGGTCTCAAGTAAATGAGCATGCTCAATTTGAAAATGCTGAAGCTATTGACGATGGTTTGCAAAAATTAATTGCAGCTCAATTCAATAAATTTGTTAAGGCACTTGTTAATCAATTACCTATTGTGGCACCGGCGCCTACTCCAAATAATAATACTTTGGAAAATCCTCGTTCTGGGCTTGTTAACTCAGGCGGCAGTGGAACTCCTAGCGAATCATAGGAGAGAGAACCAGGTAATGTATTTAATTCTGATTTACAAAATTTAGTACTAACCGTTCAGAAACAGCTCAAGGAGCAAAGTGAGCACATTGAGCAGATACCCAGGGTGCCACACATAATCAAGGGGGTAGATATGGATCGATATTCACAACAACCCTGGAATCCAAGTGCTGCTCCAATTCCAATTTCAAAAAAGTTCAAAATGCCTGATATTCTAAAATATGATGGAACAACATACCCACACGACCACGTGACTACATTCATAAAGGGTGTAAAAGGCAATGATTTGACTAAGTAGGAGATTGAATCAGTATTAATCAAAAAATTTGATGAAACACTTACCAAAGGAGCGCTAAAATGGTATTCTCTCTAACCCGAACATTCTATACAATCTTTTTCTGAGCTTGCAGATTCTTTCATCAAAGCACACTCAGGAGCTCAAAAAGTAGAGAAAATAATGGAAGATATTTTCAAAATCAAATAAGGGGACTCATAACTGCTTAGAGAATTCGTGGACACATTTCAACGTGAAAGAATGACATTGCCACATGTACTTGATAACTGGGCAGCCATAGCTTTCATAAGTAATTTGAATGAAAAAAGCTCAAAAGCTACGAGAAAACTCAAGGAAAGCCTTCGAGAATTCCCAGCTACGACATGGAATGATGTTTATAACAGGTACAGCACGAAGCTGAGAATTGAAGAAGACACCGTTCCACGATTCCAAAACGAAGAAAAGGTAAATTCAAGACGTGCAGAGACCGAAAAAAGATCCGGTAAAATAGGTAAGATACTTACATGGAACTCGCAGGAAGAGAGTCACGGTCTAAGCAGGACAATCAGAGGTACGATCAAAGATAGAGAAATAAAGAGTCAAGTTCGATAGAAGTCTGAAGGCAAGGTTTGGCGGTTATAATTTCAATGTAAGCACTTCTAAACTCGTGGATGTTTTAAGAAGAATGGGAGATAAGGTATGATGGCCAAAGGAGATGCGATCAAATCCAAACAGATGAAATCCTAATCATTTGTGCAAATTTCACAACGATCACGAGCGCAAAACAGCAGATTACAGGTTTTTGCAGGGTGAAATTGATCATTTGTTAAAACAGGGATACCTCACTAAGTTATTCAGTTAGAAAGGTAAACAAGCATACATGAAGAACGGGTAATAGCCTCCAAACCACCTTCACCCAAAAGAACTATCAACGTTATAAGTGGGGGCGAAGATATCAATAGTGTATCATATACTGCAGCTAATAAGATTTCCAAGATAATAATTACTCACGGTGTCACGACCCTAGTTCACCGATCGTGGACATGTCGTGATGGCACCTAGTCCCCACGACCAGGTAAGCCAAATATTGCGGAAAGTATAATAATTGCGGGAAAAAAACAGGGGAAAACCAAATTAAATAACTAAAAGTAACTATACTGGATGCCGCTTGGCATGTACAACTCAATAAAGCACAAGTCTAACACTACTCCTAAGACCCAGAAACTCACGGGCAACACAGGCTAAAGAAATGTACACTATGGCTACAAAACTCTAGAATATTCTAACAACCAAAAGAGAGAAAACTAGATACTAAAGATAGAGTAAGAAGGAGACTCGACGGTCTGCGGACACAGCAGAAGTACCTCAAAGTCTCCGTCGTCCTCCTGCCTCACTGATAGTGCGCCTGAGTAGAGGTACCTGAATGATCTGCACATGAAAAACATGTGCAGGAAGGGCATGGGTACACCACAGCGGTACTCAGTAAGTGCCAAGCTTAACCTCGGCTGGGTAGTGATGAGGAAGGTCAGGGCCTTACTGAGACAAACATAATAAATAATAAGGTAACGGAAACAATCTAAATAAAGTCTTCAAGAAAAATCTGAACCGGATAAGTATAGGAGAGCACTAATAGAAAGTAACGGTAACAATACAAGTAAATACTGTCCTCAACCAGGAAATAGTAACCAGGAATCTCTTTGTAACCCGAGGATCTCTTGGTATCCTAATAAGTGAGTCGGGGATCTCTTGGTATCCCGAAGATCTCTTGGTATCCTCAATAAGTGAGCTGGGGATCTCTTCGTATCCCGACGATCTCTTGGTATCCTCAATAAGTGAGCCGGGGATCTCTTGGTATCCCAATGTATATATATAGAAACACGTGGCAGGGATCTCTTGGCATCCCGCACCTTCAATCCAGAATAAGTCAAGTAAAGGGGGATCTCCCGGGAAACCGTCCCGTAGTCCCAATTTAAAGCACACCACAACAACAACACATAAATCTCAGAATAAATGCTAAACCAGTACAAGTAATTTAAATTTCTAACCTAACATGATTCACAGAGTGCAAATAGTATAGTTAAACAATTAAGCAAGTAAGTCAGCTAAGCATACTTCTCTAAGCTAGCACAGGTCAAAACCTACAGTTTAAAGGAACAAGTAAACAGAAAAATCTCCATGGAAATACTCCAAGTAGAAACGGATTTACAAAAAATTTCTCAAGTACGCGCTCGTCACCTCACGTACAAGGCATTCAAATATTCAGAATATGTCCTAAGGGGAAAAGTTCCCCCACACACGGTTAGACAAGCCACTTACCTCGAACCGGCTCAATATCACTAGAAATCGCGCCTTTGCCACGAGTATCCGACTCCAAATGGCCCAAAACTATTCAATTCAACTACACATCATAAATAATATTGCAAACAACTAATTCCACAATTAAAATTAAAGATAGGGCGCGAAAATAGGTAAAATAACCAAAATACCTCTCCAGCCATATAAACATCTCCCAAATCGGAGGAGAAATACCCCCTCAAAACCCAATAGTTTGGTCTGTGAAGTTTTACCCCAAATTAACCAAATTTTGGTCCTAAATTCGAATTCTAATGATGTATTTAGCTATATAATGATGAAATATAATGACAAGGATCAAAGAAACGTTACCCAATGATTTTCTCTTCAAAACCCACTTGAAATTGCCTTCTCCCGAGATCTCAATCGATTTTCAACTTATGAAATTAAACCCTCGAAATTTTCTATTTCTGTCTGGACATTTCCTCTTCTGCAGACTAGGGACCGCTTCTGCAGTCCCGCATATGCGGATAGAGTGCCGCTTCTGCGGCTTCCACTTACCATCCCATTTTCCGCTTATGCGGACTACGGATCGCTGAAGCGATACCGCTTCTGCGGAAATTTGTCCACTTTTGCGGACCTGACCTTGCGCCCACGCCTCACTTATGCAGCTGCCTAGCCACTTCTGCGGCTCCGCTTCTGCGGTTCCCGAGCCGCAGAAGAGAAAATACCAGAAGCCTGCTGTAAATTTTTCCTTCCAAAACACTTGCCCGTTGAGCATCCAAAACACACCCCAAGCCACCGGGACCTCAACCAAAAGCACCAATACCACCTAATACCTCATTCAAACTTGTACCAATCCTTAAAATACCTAACACAACATCGGAAATCCAATTAAATCAAAGATTCAAGCCTAAGAACTTCAAATTCCAACAAAACACACTTTCGATCAAAAACCTAAACAAAACTCGCCCGAATGACCTGAAATTTTGCACACATATCCCAAATGACATGACAAATCTACTGCAACTTCCAGAATTCCAATCCGACCCTCGGATCAAAAACTCACTATCGGACCGGAAGCTTAAAAAATTCAAACTTCGGCATTTCAAGCCTAAATGAGCTACGAGCCTCCAAAATACATCCCGAACACGCTCCCAACCCCGAAATCACCTAATGGAGCTAACAGAATCATCGAATTTCCGTTCCGAGGTCGTGTTCACACTGTCCCAATTTTGGACCATTTTTCAACTCTTAAGCTCTCATTTAGGGACTAAGTGTCCCAAAACACTCCGAATCCTAATACCGAACGTCCCGGCAAACCAAAATAGCAGAAATGAACTTAGGGGAAGCAGTTAATAGGGGATCGGGGATTAAATTCCAAAAACGACTGGCCGGGTCATTACATCTTCCTACACTTAAACATTCGTTCGTCCTTGAACGAGCATATAGAACATACCTGTAGTAGTGAAAAGATGAGGGTACTGGCTGCACATATCATGCTCAGTCTCCCAAGTCGCCTCCTCGGCCGGCTAACCTCGCCACTAAACTTTCACTGAAAATATGTTCTTTGACCTCAACTTTCTGATCTGCCTGTCCAAAATAGCCACTGGATCCTCCACATAGGATAGATCCTTGTCCAACTGGACTGAACTAAAGTCCAACACGTGCAACAGATCACCGTGATATCTCCAGAGCATCGAAACATGAAATACCGGATGAACTCCGGCTAGGCTGGGAGGTAAGGCAAGCTCATAAGCAACCTCCCCAACTAGCCTCAAGATATCAAAAGTTCCAATAAACCTCGGACTCATCTTCCCTTTCTTCCCAAACCTCATGATGCCCTTCATAGGTGAGACCTGAAGCAGAACCCGTTCACCAACCATATATGCAACATTACGGACCTTCTTGTCCACGTAACTCTTATGTCTAGACTGGGCTGCACGGAGTCTATCCTGAATCACCTTAACCTTCTCCATTGCATCCTGAACTATCTCTGTGCCCAATAGTCTGGCCTCCCCCAGCTCAAACCAACCCATAGGAGATCTATACCTCCTACCATATAAGGCCTCATACGGCGCCAACTGAATGCTAGACTGATAGCTGTTGTTATAAGCAAACTCCGCCAATGGTAGGAAATGATCCCATGACCCTCCAAACTCAACCCCGCACGCACGGAGCATATCCTCCAGAATCTGAATAGTGCGCTTGGACTGTCCGTCCGTCTGGGGGTGAAATGCCGTGCTCAACTCCACCCGAGTGCCTAACTCTTGCTGCACGGCTCTCCAGAATCGCGATGTAAACTGAGTACCTCTGTATGAGATGATAGAAACTGTAATACCATGCAAACGGATGATCTCCCTAATATAAGTCTCCGCCAACCGCTCCGATGAATAAGTGTTACACACAAGTATGAAGTGAGCGGACTTGGTCAGCCGATCCACAATGACCTAAATAGAATCAAACTTCTTCACGGTCCATGGGAGTCCAGATACGAAGTCCATGGTGATACACTCCCATTTCCACTCCGGGATCTCTATCTGCTGAAGCAACCCACCCGGACGCTGGTGCTCATACTTCACCTGCTGGTAGTTGAGGCATCTAGACACATAGTCAACTATATCCTTCTTCATCCGCCTCCACCAGTAGTGCTTCCTCAAATCCTGATACATCTTCGCGGCACCCGGATGGATGGAGTACCGCGAGCTATGGGCCTCTGCTAGAATCAACTCTCAAAGACCATCGACATTGGGCACACAAATTCGGCCCTGCATTCTCAATACCCCATCATACCCGATGGTCACATCCCTTGCATCATCACGCCGAACTCTATCCTGAAGAACAAGCAAGTGAGGGTCATCATACTGCTGCTCCCTGATACGATCAAATAGGGAAGACCGAGAAACGACACCGGCTAGAACTCGACTGGGCTTTGAAAGGTCCAATCTCGCAAACTGGCTGGCTAAGGCCTAAACATCCAACGCCATAGGTCTCTCTAAGGCTGGTAAATATGCCAAACTCCCCAAACTCTCCGCCTGGTGACTCAAGGCATCGACTACCACATTGGTGTTTCTCGGGTGATAAAGAATAGTAATATCATAATCCTTTAACAACACTAACCATCTCCTCTGACGCATATTCAGGTCCTTCTGCTTAAGCAAGTGCTGCAAACTCCGATGGTCAGTATAGATCTCACAAGGCACCCCGTACAAATAATGATGCCAGATCTTCAAGGCATGAACAATACCAGCTAATTCAAGATCGTGGACAGGGTAGTTCTTTTCATGCACCTTCAACTGTCTGGACACGTAGGCGATCACCCTACCGTCCTGCATCAACACCACTCCAAGTCCAACCCGTGAGGCATCAGAATAAACTGTATAAGACCCCAAACCGGTAGGCAGCATCAAGATTGGGGCTGAAGTCAAAGCTATCTTGAGCTTTTCGAAGCTCGCCTCACACTCCTCTGTCCACAGAAATGGGGCACCCTTTTGGGTCAATCTAGTTATAGGGGCCGCTATCGATGAAAACCCCTCCATAAAGCGACGTTAGTAACCCGCCAAGCCAAGGAAACTGCGAATATCTGTAGCTAAGGAGGGCCTGGGCCTACTCTGCACGGCCTCCACCTTCCTCGGATCCACTCAATACCACGTGACCTAGGAATGCCACAGAACTCAGTCAGAACTCACATTTTGAGAACTTTGCATATAATTTCTTCTCTCTCAGAGTCTGAAGCACTATGCTCAGGTGCTGCTCGTGATCTTCCCGACTCCGAGAATATAATAGAATATCATCAATAAAAATGATAACGAATGAGTCAAGATAAGGCCTGAATACACTGTGCATCAAATGCATAAAAGTTGCCGGGCAATTTGTCAGCCCAAAAGATGTAACAAGGAACTCGTAATGACCATACCGAGTCCTGAAGGCAGTCTTCGGGATATCTGGCTCCCGAATCTTCATCCGATGGTAACTTGAGCGCAAATCAATCTTGGAAAACACCTGTGCGCCCTGGAGTTGGTCAAACAGATCATCACTACGAGGTAGACGATGACGGTTCTTCACTGTAACTTTGTTCAACTAGCGATATTCAATTCAGATGCGCATTGAACCATCATTCTTCTTCACAAACAAGACAGGGGCACCCCACGGCGAAACACTGGGCCAAAATAAAGCCCTTACCCAGCAATTCCTGCAATGGATCCTTCAACTCCTTCAACTCGGGAGGAGCCATGCGATACGGGGGAATGGAAATGGACTGAGTGCCCGACAACAGATCAATGCCACAATTAATATCTCTATCGGGCGACATGCCCGGAAGATCAGCTGGAAACACATCGGAAAAATCCCGTACCACTGGGACTGAATCAACAGAAAGGGTATCAACACTGACATCTCTCACATAAGCTAAATACGCGGTGCACCCCTTCTCAACCATACGTTGAGCTTTAAGAAAGAGATAACTCTACTGGGAGTATGATCTAAAGTACCACTCCACTCGCTATGTTGAACACCTGGCATAGCCAGCGTCACGGTCTTGGCGTGACAATCAAGAATAGCATGATGGGGTGACAACCAGTCCATACCTTGAATAATATCAAAATCGACCATACGAGTAATAGATCCGCCCTGGTCTCAAAACAACAAATAGTAACCAAACACGACCGGTAAATGTGGTCCACAACAAGAGAATCTCCCACAAGAGTAGAAACATAAATGGGGGCTCTCAAAGAATCTCGAGGCACACCCAAATGCGGAGAAAAATAATAAGACACATACAAATAAGTAGAGCCTGGATCGAATAGAACCGATGCTTCACTGTGACAAACCATAATAATACCTGTGATGATGGAATCGGAGGAAATCGCCTCAGTGCGAGCAGGAATACAATAATATCTGGCTCGACCCCTCTCATGAGGGCGACCTCTATCTCCCCGGCCTCCGCCCCTGGCTGGCTGGGCAGGTGGGGTAGCAGCGGGAGCTGGGACCATAGCCTGAGAACTCTGAGGAGCACGCTGTGGCTGAGCAGTCTGTGGAGGTGCACCCCTCCCAAGTCTAGGGCAATCCCTCACCACATGACGGGTATCGCCACACTCATAGCAAGCTCTGGGAGGACGTGGTGGTTGTGACTGACTGGAACTAGGCCTGCTGGACAGACCTCTGAAAGCACCCGACGCAGGAGGCGCGCTAGAAACTGGAGGTTCATAATAAGGCTCCTGAGGTGCAGGCGAAGCTGTAGTGCTGCTGCTTGCTAGCAAAATTGAATGTACAGGGCGAAAAGAATAACCCCTACCATAATGACCTGCTGATGGGGTACGGGCACTAGAGTATCGACCCGACTCTCGAGACTTCTTGGCCTCCCTCTCACCTCGCTCCCTGGTGAGCATACTATCAATCCTCCTAGCAATGCTCACTACCTGCTGGTAAGGAATATCCATCTCCAACTCTCCAGCCATACTAGACCAGATGGGCGGAATAAGACCCTCGATAAACCTCCGAACTCTCTCCCAAACTGTGGTAACCAAAGTCGGCGCATGTCTAGCCAACCTGGTATAACAGATGGCATACTCTGAAACTGTCATAGCACCCTGGCGTGAGTGCTCAAACTCCGCGCGCCATGAATCCCCGAGGCTTTGGGGAACAAACTCTCTCATGAACATGTCTGAGAACTGGGTCCAAGTCAGTGAAGCGACCTCGACTGGACTGTCTATCTCATAAGTACGCCACCAATCATAGGCGGCTCGCCGAAGCTGAAAGGCGATGAAAGAAACCCCGCTAGACTCCACTATGCCCATAGTGCAAAGGATGCGATGATAATCATCCAAAAATCCTAGGGCGTCATCTGATGCTAGTCCGCTGAACACTGGAGGATCATATTTCTTAAACCTCTCCAGTCTACGCTGCTCGTCCTCTGAAGCAGCTGACCCATCCTCGTGCTGAACTGGTACTGTAGGCAGTACATGAATAATATCTGGGGCCTGCTCCATCTGCACTCTCTGCTCAGGGTTGCGGGCTGCACGAGTCTGGGACCCTCCCTTGGCCTAAGATATGGCTGCAACGAGGGGAAGCAACCCCGCCTGAGCTAAGGTAGTATACATGCTCATGAACTGAGCCAGAGTCTCCTAGAGCGCTGGAGTAGTAGTAGATGTGGTAGGTGTGCCAGGTGCCTGGGCTCCGGCCAAATCTGCTGGTGGTACCTCGGCGGCAGCTCGCGCAGGTGTTGTGGCTGTACCACGTGCGCGTCCTCGACCTCTACCCCGGCCCCGGCCCTGCCCTCTGACGACGGCAGTAGGGGTCGCGGGTCCTGGTCCTCTCATGTACCACGTGTCCTCACCATCTGTGAGAGAATAGAAGACATATGTTTATAATTGATGTCAAAATATCGCACGACAAGGAATTCAAAATAAATGAAGATCTTTCCTAAACGGTTACATAACCTCTCATAGATAAACACAGACGTCTCCGTACCGATCAACGAGTCTCTAATAAACCGGCCTGTGTTCCGTGACTCCTATGAACCTAGAGCTCTGATACCAACTTGTCACGACCCTAGTTCACCGATCGTGAATAGGTCGTGATGGCACCTAGTCCCCACGACCAGGTAAACCAAATATTGCGGAAAGTATAACAATTGCGAAAACAAATAGGGGAAAACCAAATTAGATAACTAAAAGTAACTGTAATGGATGCCGCTCGGCATGTACAACTCAATAAAACACAAGTGTAACACTATTCCCAAGACCCGAAACTCACGGGCAACACAAGCTATAGAAATGTACAGTATGGCTCCAAAACTCAAGAATATTCTAACAACCGAAAGAGAGAAAACTAGATACTAAAGATAGAGTAAGAAGGAGACTCGGCGGTTTGCCGACGCAACAGAACTAGCTCGAAGTCTCCGTGGTCCCCCTGCCTCACTGATAGTGCGCCTTAGTAGAGGTACCTGAATGATCTGCACATGAAAAACATGTGCATGAAGGGCATGATTACACCACAGAGGTACTCAGTAAGTGCCAAGCCTAACCTCGGCTGGGTAGTGACGAAGAAGGTCAGGGCCCTACTGAGATAAACATAATAAATAATAAGGTAACGAAAACAATCTAAATAAAGTCTACAACAACAATTTGAACCGGATAAGTACAAGAGAGCAGTAATAGAAATAATGGTAATAATACAAGAAAGTATTGTCCTCAACCAGGAAATAATAATCGGGGATCTCTTGGAAACCCGAGGATCTCTTGGTATCCTTAATAAGTGAGTCGGGGATCTCTTGGTATCCCGAGGATCTCTTGGTATCCTCAATAAGTGAGTCGGGGATCTCTTGGTATCCTCAATAAGTGAGCCGGGGATCTCTTGGTATCCTAATGTATATATATAGAAACATGTGCCAGGGATCTCTTGGTATCCCGCACCTTCAATCCAGAATAAGTCAAGTATAGGGGGATCTACCGGGAAGCCGTCCCGTAGTCCCAATTTAAAGCACACCACAACAACAACTCATAAATCTCAGAATAAATTCTAAACCAGTACAAGTAATTGAAATTTCTAACCTAACATGCTTCACAGAGTGCAAATAGTACAGTTAAACAGTTAAGCAAGTAAGTCAGGTAAGCATGCTTCTCTAAGCTAGCACAGGTCAAAACCTATAGTTTAAAGGAACAATTAAACACAAATTTCTCCATGTATATACTCCAAGTAGAAACGTATTTATAACAATTTGCTCAAGTACGCGCTCGGCATCTCACGTACGAGGCATTCAAATATTCAGATATGTCCTAAGGGGAAAAGTTCCCAACACAAGGTTAGACAAGCCACTTACCTCGAACCGGCTCAATATCACTAGAAACTGTGCCTTTCCCACGAGTATCCGACTCCAAATGGCCCAAATCTAGTCAATTCAATTACACATCGTAAATAATATTGCAAACAACTGATTCCACTATTAAAATTAAAGCTAGGGCGCAAAAATAGGTAAAATGACCAAAATTCCCCTCAATCCAAGTCTCGGAATTTAATAATTTTCACATTTTCAAAACCCTCGTACTCTCACGAGTCTAACCATATAAAAATCTCCCAAATCGGAGGTCAAATACCCCCTCAAAACCTAATAGTTTGGTCTATGATGTTTTACCCCAAATTAACCAAATTTTGGTCCTAAATTCGAATTCCAATAATGTATTTAGCTATATAATGATTAAATATAATGAAAAAGGATCAAAGAAATTTTACCCAATGATTTTCTCTTCAAAACCCACTCGAAATCGCCTTCTCCCGAGCTCTCAATCGATTTTTAACTTATGAAATTAAATCCTCAAAATTTTCTATTTCTGTCCAGACATTTCCACTTCTGTGGACTAGGGACCGCTTATGCGGTCCCGCATATGCGGACAAAGTGCCACTTCTGCGGCTTCCACTTACCATCCCATTTTCCGCTTCTTCGGTCTATGGATCGCTGAAGCGATTCCGCATCTGCGGAAATTTGTCCGCTTCTACGGACCTGACCTTGAGCCCACACCTCGCTTCTGCGGCTGCGTAGCCGCTTCTGTGTCTCCGCTTCAGCAATTCCCAAGCCGCAGAAGCGAATATACCAGAAGCCTGCTGCAAAATTTTCCTTCCAACACCATAACTTGCTCGTCGAGCATCCGAAACACACCCGAGGCCCCCGGGACCTCAACCAAAAGAACCAATACCACCTAATACCTCATTCAAACTTGTATCAATCCTTAAAATACCTAACACAACACAGGAAATCCAATTAAATCAAAGATTCAACCCTAAGAACTTCAAATTCCAACAAAACACGCTTTCGATAAAAAACCTAACCAAAACTCGCCCGAATGACCTGAAATTTTGCACACATATCCCAAATGACATGACAGAGCTACTGCAACTTCCGGAATTCCAATCCGAGCCTCGGATCAAAAACTCAGCATCGGACCGAAAGCTTCAAAGATTCAAACTTTGGCATTTCAAGCCTAAATGAGCTACGAGCCTCCAAAAATACATTCCGAACATGCTCTGAACCCTAAAATCACCTAACGGAGCTAATAGAACCATCGGATTTCCGTTCGGAGGTCGTCTTCACACTGTTCCATTTTCGGACCATTTTTCAACTCTTAAGCTCTCATTTAGGGACTAAGTGTCCCAAAACACTCTGAATCCTAATACCGAATGTCCAGGCAAACCAAAATAGCAGAAATGAACTTAGGGGAAGCGGTTAATGGGGGATCGAGGCGTAAATTCAAAAAAAAAACCGGTCGGGTCATTACACACGGGAAGTGGTTGTGACATACATTGGAGAAAGAAAATATTACATTCAATGATGTAGATGCCGAGGGACTGTGTAAATCCATATAACGACGCACTGGTAATATCTTTACTTGTACATGACACTAACGTGAAATGAGTTTTGATTGATCCAGGTAGTTCTGTGAACATTATTTTGATACGAGTATTACGCGAGATGTAAGCAGAAGATAAGTTGGTTCCAAAAGCGCATACTTTGTCAGGATTTGACAACTCCAGTATTGTAACGAAAGGGTAAGTGACACTTACTACATTCGCAGAAGGCATGGTCAAAGATACCAAATTTCTGGTAATTGATATGGAAATGGCTTACTACATGATTCTTGGGAGGCGATGGATCCGTGACATGGATGTTGTTCCATCAACCTTGCATCAAGTCATTAAATTTCCGTTGCCATGGGGAATATGTCAAATCACAGGTGATCAACAAACATCCAGGAGCATCAACTCCGTGGTAGATTCAAGTGTTAAGGGTAAAGAAAAATAGCAATTAAAGAATTCAGTTGAGGATAACATGGCGTCAACCTCAACTGAGCAAGGACAAACAATTGTGGATTCAAGACCTGATACCATTCAAGAACAAGAAGAAAATGAAAACATTAAAACAACGATACAAGAGCTAGAAGCTGTGGTTTTATTTATATACTAGCCAGAGAGAAAAGTGTATATAGGAACCAATCTTAGCCTGGTGGTGAAACGTAAGTTGATTAAATTTTTAAAAGCTAATGCAGCTTGTTTTGCTTGGTCCCATTCTGACATGATAGGGATACCACCGGAGGTGATGAATCATAAACTAAACGAAGATCCATCATACCCTCCAATCAAGCAAAAGCAAAGAAAGCAAGGAACTTTCAAGAATCAGGTGATTGAAGAAGAAGTCCAAAAATTGCTAAAAATTGGTTCCATTAGTGAGGTAAAGTATCCTAACTGGTTAGCTAACACTTTTGTAGTTCCAAAGAATAATGGTAAGTGGCGAGTTTGCGTAGACTACATAGATATTAATAAAGCTTGCCATAAAGATTCCTTTCCACTACCGCACATAGATCAATTGACTGAGGCAACTGTAGGTCATGAACTATTAAATTTTTAGATGTATATTTAGGATATAATCAGATTAAAATGGATCCAGGAGATGAAGAAAAAACTTCCTTTATAATAGATAGGGGGACTTACTGTTATAAAGTAATGCCCTTTGGTCTAAAGAATGCAGGTGCAATATATCAGAGGTTAGTTACCCAAATGTTTCAAGAACATTTAGGTAAGACTATTTAGGTATACATAGATGATATGCTCGTTAAAACTCAGCATTCAGGAGATCATATATCGCATATGTCTGAAACATTTAAAATTTATAGAAGTATAATATGAAGTTAAATCCCGAGAAATGTGCATTTGGTGTAGCATCAGGTAAATTCTTAGGTTTTCTTGTTTCTAACCGTGGTATTGAAGTAAATCCTGCACAGATTAAGGTCATTTAAGAAATCCCTTATATACTTTAAAACAAGAAGGAAGTTCAAAGATTAACATGGAGAATTGCAGCCTTAGGAAGATTCATTTCTAAATCGTCAGAGAAGTGTTTTAAATTCTTCTTAGCCCTCAAGAAGCACGACCATTTTGAATGGAATGAAGAGTATCAACAAGCACTCAGGAATTTAAAAACATACTTATCAAATCCACCTTTGTTAGCCAAACCAAAGACTGGGGAGAGACTTCTCATTTACCTTACTGTTTCAGAAGTAGCGGTAAGCGCTGTTTTGGTTCGAGAAGAACAAGGTAAACAATACCCTATATATTATGTTAGCAAGACTTTATTAGATGTAGAGACACGGTATCCTCAGTTAGAAAAATTGCACTTGCACTAATCATGGCATCTAGGAAGTTAAGACCTTACTTTCAGTGTTATCTTATTGCTTTAGTGACTACATATCCTTTACATAATATATTGCATAAGCATGAATTATCAGGCAGGTTGGCCAAATGGGTCATAGAGTTAAATGAATATGGAATCATATACCAACCTAGAACAACAATAAAATCACAAGTATTAGCTGATTTCGTGGCTGATTTTAGCCAGGAGATGCAATTAGAAACAGAAAAAGAACTACAAGTTTTAAATGGTGCTAACGTAGGAACTTGGACTTTATTCACTGACGGCTCATCTAATGTGAAAGTTGCATGTTTAGGGGTTGTCTTGGTGCCACCTACGAGTGAAACTATTAGACAAGCTATCAAATGTCATTCCATAACTAACAATGAAGCGGCGTACGAAGCTGTTGTTGCAGGTCTAGACTTGGCACGAGAACTTGGCATAACTTAGATTATAATTAAGAGCGATTCACAACTCGTGGTCAATCAAGTGATGGGGACTTACACAACTAGGGAAGCAAAGATGCAGCAGTACTAGAAAAGGTACGGGAACTGATAAAACAATTTCAAACCTGGAAAGTCATACAAGTACCAAGGGATGAAAATGTTAAAGCAGACGCCCTAGCTAATCTTGCTTCTGCAGCTGATGTGGCGAGTGATGCAAACACCTCAGTTATACATTTATTTCACTCTGTTCTCGATCCTGATAAGAATGATGTAAACTTTAATAATTTATCTTGGGATTGGAGGAATGACAGTGTTGCTTTTTTGCAGTATGGTATCGTCCCTGATGATAAGAAAAAGGCCCATACGCTATGAATAAAGGCTGCTTGGTACTAGTAAAAGCAAGGTAATTCATATCGAAAAATTTTTGGTGGTCCTTTAGCAAGATGCCTCGGACCTTCGCAAACGGAGTATGTAATAAGAGAAACACATGAGGGGCGTTGTGGGAATCACGCAGGAGGAAGGTCACTGGTAGAACCTTGATTAGAGCAGGATACTATTGGCCTAAAATGGAAGAAGAAGCAGAAAGTTTCGTGTCTAGATGTGATAAATGCTAGAGGTACGGTAGCAATATGCACAGACCTGCATAGTTATTACATCCAGTCATTGCATCGTGGCCATTTATGAAATGGGAAATGGATATAGTAGGACCATTACCTCAAGCGAAAGGACAGGTAAAGTTTATGCTCATACTTATTGATTATTTCACCAAATATGTGGAGGCAGAAACATTTAAACAGGTGCAAGAAAAGGAAGTCAAAGATTTTGTTTGGTGAAATATCATATGCCACTTTGGTGTACCAAAGGAAATCGTATGTGACAATGGCCCTCAATTTATCGTAGCTCAAATCACAGAGTTTTTTGAGAGTTGGAAAATTAAAAGGATTACATCCACACCTTACCATCCGGTGTGTAATGGGCAAGTAGAATCAACAAACAAGGTTATTATAAACAATTTAAAGAAGCGATTAGAGGAGTAAAAGGGTAACTAGCCTGAAGTGTTACCCGGAGTTTTATGGGCATATCGCACAACTGCAAAAACAAGCACAGGAGAAACACCCTTTTCATTTATTTAAGGAACTGAGGCTTTGATTCCAGTTGAGATAGGAGAACCAAGCACATGATTCACACAAGTGACACAAGAATCTAATCAAGAGGAGATGCGGGTCAATCTAGATTTACTGAAAGGCAGGAGAGAAGCTGCATTAATAAGAATGGTAGCACAAAAACAAGTGAGAGAATGATATTACAACAGGAAAACACGCCTCAGATTTTTCAAAATTGGGGACTTCGTGATTAAAAAGGTTTTTCAATCTATAAAGTTAGCCAACACGGGTAAATTGAGTCCAACTTGGGAAGGACCCTATAGAGTTCATGATATTGCAGGAAAGGGAGCATATGAATTGGAGACAATGGATGGCGAAGTACTACCTTCACATTGGAATACTGTTCATTTGAAGAGATATTACTTCTAAGGAATACCCACTGTCAGGTATCACCATTTTGCGTTTTATTTTTTTGAATTGTTAAAATTTTACTAACGATTTTATATGATAGGCAAAAAGCTAGCCCATACTAAATGATGATTCACGACCTGTAAGACACACAGAATAACCTAAAATTCTTGGCATAGGATTACAATTATTCTGATAGAAATTTAAACGGGTTAAGAAGTCTTCATCTATAATCGTACATCCGTGTCCTGTATGTGTTTCCTTTTCAGGAAAAGGACCAAATGAGAGAAACTATCAAGTGCTCGAGGCTTCATACTTCAACACTCAAACACTTGGAGGACTACATAATATACACAAGTATATATAAAGAAGGCAGCAGATTGAAGAAAAATCAAGCCTGAAAAAGTCAAGTGCAGAGTAATAAAAGTCACACGAAGTCACGAGCCAAGGTTAAAGAAAACCTTACTATACTTAGGGTAAAAGCTATGTATTAAAGCAGGTTATAAAGAAAAACCTTGCATTTATTGTTCTAAAACAGGTTATAAAGAAAAACCTCATGTTTATTATTTTTTCTTAAAAATTTGTTACAAGAAAAAACAGTTACGAGAAAGTTATAAATGTAATTAAAATACATGTAAGATGTTATTAAAAACTTGTCAAGGTTTAAAATAAAAACTTGTCAATGTTATTTCAAAGAAACATGTGTATTCCTATTTCTTTTATCGTATGTTAACACCATTATGAAGTTGAGACGTCTTCTTTATTAAGTGTCAAAATATAAAATGGCCCTCTTTTATAAAACTCATGTTTAAAACAATTTAGTCAACAGATTAGCAGAAGCATTTTTAAAGAGCAAAAATGCAAAATATTTTATAAGTCCTTAAAAGATAAAGGCAAGAATAGAATAAATAGAAGTCCAAGATAATAACATAAAAAACTTCTTAAATACTTAAGACTAAGTATGAACTTAGTCTTAAAACTGGAAAATTTTTTATATAGATTGCCCCACAAAAGACTTGGGGACTTGCGTTCCAAAAACCAATTCTTAAATAAAGCTAAGGGTTTTACTACAATTTTCTAAAAATAAACCCTTAGATGAAGCCAAGGGTTTCTAACACGACTTTCCAAAGAGGTACCTACAACAAAAAGAAGGAATTCAAGATAAAAATTTTACTAAGAAGATGTGGGAACTGAAGAAGATGCATCAACAGCAACGGGCTCAACTTGGACAGGAGCATCAACGGTTGCAAGTTGATCTTGATTCACAGCAACAGGCTCAACTTGTGTAAGGGCTTCAGCAGATGTTTCAAATTGGCTTGTGGCAGTAGGTTTGATTGGGCTTGAATAAGATGTGATACCCATATGAGCTTCAATCACGAGAGCTTCAATCACGGGAGAAGGGAAGTCCTGCGGTTGCTGAGCTTGTTCTATGGTTTCGTTGACCTTAGCTAATTCAGCCTCCAGGTCAAAGCTTTCTTGCCCAACTTTAAGTAGGGTATCACGACGGGAATTCAAAAAATCCCAACTCACCTCAACATCAAATTTTTCTTCAAGGATCTCATAATCCTTTTCCTAAGCAGCAACCTCACTCTTGAGCTCTTCATTTTCGGCCAGGGCGGAATTACAAGAAGCTTGAAGGGAAGCATGAGAGCTCTCTAAAGCACGTACATTATTGTCACACCTCCTTTTTCACTTACTACACCGCGCGAAGTGTATAATAAATGGAGTTTTTCCAATTAAAGGACAATCGAAACGGGATTCCTTAATTAAGAGATTCAGAGTCGCCACTTAGGAGATTTATGGTGTCCCAAGTCACCAGTTTGAATCCCGAATCAAGGAAAGGGTTTGACTTTGTATTACAGTCACGAACCAGAAATCTGGGTACGGAATTCTGTTAATCGGGAGAAGGGGTTAGGCACTCCCGAGTTCCGTGGTTCTATCACGGTCGCTCAACTGCTATATTTGGCCAAAATCTGATTTTTATACATGTTAAAACCTATAGTGCAATTTTAGAATTATTTACCACTCTTAGTCAATTTTAAGAAAGTGAACGTTGTTTAAGAATATGTTTTCGGATCACGTCACATGAAATGCACCCGGATCCTCGATACATTCTTATTCAACGTTTTGGGATTTGGATTTGGGTTGCATGAAATGCAAACCCGTATTTAAGAAGGTAAAATTATTTAAAGCGCGCCTAAAATGACTAACGGGTTATCATCTTTGCGGGAGGCCATGAAATTTGCTAAACGGCACGCTCCGAATTCTAAGTATTTTAATATAAGCATTTAATGAGGGCCCCGCAATTTATGCATTTTTTTCGGCGAGGCTCATCTCATTTGTTTTATTTAAGGTCCAACCTAAAGCAAACTATGATTTTCTATTTATTTTTATCTCTAAAGGACCCTAATTAATTAGCATCATTAATTACTATTATTAGAAAATCTTTCGCGGAATTCGAGCTTCAAACTCAGATCCACACTTGAACAAAAGAAAAACCTCCTAATTCAAATATACTACCTAGCTTGGAAGGGCCAAAACCCGTATTATTATTAATAAAAAGAATAATCGAAGTTGCGCAAAAGCATATTCCAAATTAATTTAGGATCATGGTCATGTTACGCGAATGTGTCCACAGTCACGACGATAAATTAAAATGTGTCAGACGGAGGGAGTGCGTTACACTAGGGAAAACAGTATTCTATTTCCATATTCTAGTTGGCGAACATCAAAATGCAGTGGAGAAATGTACTATCACATGATAGATAAAACAATAGCCCATTCATAAATAAAAAAACTAGTAATTGTAGTACTCAAATAAAAGACTTAACAACTCCTATTTTCCTTTCCCAATAAGCATTCATCACTGCTATTAACTTGAGGATAAATGGAGCTAACTTACAATTACTTGACAATAAATTGTAGGCTAGTTTAATTATTAGCAAATTGTAATCAATGCTCTTACTCTTTTTCGTCAGTTAATCCCCATAACCCAATACAATTATAAATTCAACACTTTTTACTAGTGGCACTCAATTAAAGATTCAAATTCAAACATATCAGGAACCAACACATTGCAAGTCATCCATACAATACCAATTAAATGAATTGCAAACCAAACACAACTAACAAATGTGAGACAAATTTAAAAAAAAAAAAGAAAAAAGAGAAAAAAAGAAAAAAAGAAAAAGGGCAATTAAGGATGGACCTTAAGGACAGTGGTCTTGTATTCAGAAATATAATCATCACACTTTGTATTTGCAATTCACTCTATTAATTTCACTTATTAATCAAACATACTAGTAGTAAAAATAATCTTAAAGCAAACACTCATGGTAAATAAAGCAAACCAACAAAATTGATAAAAAGAAACAACTCTTTGATAAATAAACAAGAATGAAGTTACACTTTTGAAGAAACGAATTGGATATTCTGTATTGAAGCATCTAACCTTTTCCGGTACAGAGAAAACGGAAATAGCGAGAAAAATTCCAGTGAACCTTGAACCTCGACTGAAATCGCCGGCGACCTCGAAACCTACCGGAAAAACTCAAAGTTCAACTAGGTCGGAGCTGCTGCATTTTGTAGGTTTTAATGGCTATTTTTTCAACAATTTCCGAGTTGTTTTGTGGGTGTTTGAGGGAAACATTTTCGGGTTATTTTTGTTGGTCTCGCAAGGATGTTTTCAGCTGAGTTTTGAGATGAATTTCAGCAGGAGTTTGGAATGGTTAATGGCTGAAACACTAGAGCTTCAAGGCTGATTTTCATGGAGGAAAAAGAGGATTTTTGGTGGTTGTTTAGAGCCCAAGATTAGATAGTTTTCATGGCCTCATTGCTGCGGCTGTATTCATGTATTCGATTTCTAGGTTTGTTTTTTTTTATAAAGAAGACGATGGCTTGGGGAGGGGGTCATGAATTGCGGCTGATTTTTGGGAATTGGGTCTTAGGGTTTAGGAATTGAAAAACTTCCGGTAGGCTTTCTATAATTAGGTATTTTATATGTAGGTGGGAAGAATGATGGCCATTGGATTAGGAGAAAATAGATGGCTAGAATTAGATCTTGCACTTAAGTGGGCTAATGGGTTTGGAAGAATGGGCCAAGGGTAATTGGACCATATGTTTTTGGGTTTTTTTTTGTTTCTTCATTTCTTTTCTTTATTCTAAAGATGAATTAAAAATAGCTTTTTAAAAAAAATACTAGTATATTTAAGATAATAAAAATATTTAAAAAAGACAAATAATTTCTATAATAATGACATTTAAATAGTACTCAATATGTACTAAAATGTAAAATTATTTTTTGAACTTCTTCTTCTTATACTTTTTTTGAAAATAAAATGCCAAGACTATTTTTGTATTTTTTCAAAATAAAACTAACAAGACAAAATATCAACTAGCTATAATAAGGGCAAATATTTTTTGTAACAATTTTTTTTAGATAAAATAATGTAAAGAGAGCGATACTAAACCTAAACTAAATATTTACACTAAAATATAAAAAATCTTGGGGAGGGTCAAAAATCACATGTCTACACTTATCAACAGAGACTCGAAAGTCTTCTTGTGCTTGAGTTAAATTTTGCGCAAGTTCTCCAGCGTAAACTTCTTTTTGATCCAACAGAGCCTTCAATGCCCTATTCTCCTCGCTAGCCTTGGATAGTTGCTCTGAAAAGGAGGATTCGAGGCATTCTTTTTCCTTCTCAACTTGGTTCGAGGAAGCCTTGATAACCGCCAGCTCCGAAGTTAACGCTCGTACTGGAAATCATGAGCATCCTTCTCCGCATCATGATCAGCCTTCTCCATATCACGTGCTGCCTTCTCTAAGAGGGAGATTCTATTCATCAGCGTAGTGCCAATAAGATTGGCCTAAAAGGGGGAGGGGGGAGTAAGAATCCCAGAGTCAGAATTTTTTACAAAATGGAGAAGAAAAGGAAATACCTTTCAATTATCATGCACTATGTCATTCATAAGAATCGGATTGCTATGGCTTTCAAGCTTTGCTTTCTCGATTGGACCAATTAAAGGCTCGAGCCAAATATTAGCTTGACCGGACTTCTCAAAAAGGCTGCAGTTGGCATGGATTTCAATGGTTACGCTCCTCATATTAGTACTTCTACTTAAAGAACCCACCTCTGTATGGTGAACGATAGGTGGGGGAATTATCAAAGGAGGAGCGGTGGAAGTAGTAAACGGAACAGAAATGGTATGTGCAGGTAAGGAAGCAATTACAGGTGTAGGAGATGAAAAAGAAGATAAGGGAAGTTCATCTAGAACAGGTCTTAAATTTCCACTACCAAAACCACTATCAAAAACATGATCAATAGACTCACGAGTGTCATGAGGAGATATGTCATCATCAGGAATGATAAAAGGAGCAACAACAGGCTCGGTAAGAGATAGATGAGGAGAGACTTCAGCTTCGTCATCGGAGACCGGGGAGCCTTTATCTTTTTCCTCTGAGTCTTCTTCTTCAATAGCTTATCTTTTGGAAGAAGAACCCAAGACTATTTCTTGTGCCGAAGAGGTAAGAGTACCCAAAGAGTCACGAGAAGCCATGATTGCCTTAGCAGTGACTCCTCGAATAGAAAATCCTAATAAAAAGAAGGATAAAAGTTAGAACAATAAAAGAAAATATGTATATACATACAAGATAAAATAGAAACTCTTACCATGAGTCTTTACTTTCCAACCGTAATGGCTGGAAAGGTTTTTCTATGACCTAGCCTCCATTGGAGCGATCCTCAATAATTTTTCTACCCAACCACGGAAGTTGTGCACAATCTCCACAACAACCATGGTTGCTGAGAAAAGAAGAGAAGCGACATTAGAAAAGTTAACAGGCTTAAAAAAAGGAGGCACGAGAAAGATAATATACTTATGTGCAAAGTTCCACTTCTCAAGGAAGGGAACGTTCTCTTCACCCACTAAGCCAGCAGTGGGGGCAGCAACAAATAGAGTATACCATCCACGGTCTTTGTTACCCTCAGGGCTCACTAAAACCCTCTTGCTCCTGGATGCTAGGTTAAAAATGCCATTGCGGAAAAGCCTAGGGGAGTAGAGGTGAATTAAGTGGGGGAAAGTAAAACCAACATCTGCCATGTTAAGAAGGTGCCTCAAGCAGGCGACAACTCTCCAAACAATCGGACCAATTTGACCCAAAAAAATTAAAAAAATGGCAAAAATCAAGAATAACCGGGTCAATGGCTGGTTTAAACCCTAGAGTGAAAGGGTATGTGTAATCAAAGGAAAATCCAATCATATAGGAAGTGATCCTCTGATTTGGATTAGGAATTATAATTGGAAAGTCACTAATCTAGTGACAGTCTTTACTGACTATAGGAGATAAGATTTTTGTAATTTGTGTAGGGAAAATATCGACACGGTCTAAAGTGGTTACTTGGTTTCTTAGAGATTCCCTATAATGATCAAAAGATAGATCAGTAGGGATTATATCTTCAACTAGAGGCTCACACAAGGGTTCCGAGGATTCTTTATTCTTAGAAGAAGCCCTCTGAGAAAGGAAACCTCTAGTTCTGGAAGAGGGACCAAAACTAGCAGAAGGTATGTATGTGCTACCACCACAAGCAGACCCCAAGCTACGGAGTCTACCCTCTCTTCTATGCCTAACGGGAGTGTTGGGGAAGTTATCTAAAATTGGGGTTCTCCTAGGGTTAGGGTTTGGTGAAGCCATGACGAAGAAGGTTGAAGTGAAGCAGAAGAGAATAAGAGATTTGAAGAATTAAAATGTTCGATATGCTTTATGTGGAAAAAGACAAGTAAAGAAGTTATATTTATACTGATGGGTAACCGGAAAAAGGAAAAAGTACAATAATAAAAGAGCCATAATAATAATAACTGACACTTCGTGAACAAGAAGGCCGAAAAGAAAGCTTAAGAAAGTCCTGCAAAACTGTAGAACCAATAAGAGGTTGACACGTGTCTAACACATTAAATGGAAGTGATAATTGAAGAGTCAATTCTGTCAGAGCATTAATGGTGACAAAAAATTCTCTTTTAATGAAATCCACTTCCCAAATATTCAAACTGATGAATAAATGGAAAGTGGGGGGACTATCTATATTGGAAAAAATTATGTTTATATATGAAGGTAATATGTCAAGACATGTGGATTGGTCAAATGGTAAATGAATCACAATTAGTCACGAGTCAGGAGTTGCAATAGATACGAGCGAAGAAGGAGAAAGAGGCACGAGACATCAGATACGTAACACGGCATTTAAGGCATTTATATTCGGTAGTCAGATAGAGTGCAGATACGGCATTTAATGGGCATTAAATGCTTAATACTTTAGAGAATATATTTTGAATGTAATGATTGTCTAACGTAGCATTCAATGTCTTTAATTACTCATAAAAGCCTCATTATGATTCAAGCAAAACATATATTCTCAAAGGTACTTATAAAAAGGAGATATATGGTCAGTTGTAAGGATACGAAAATACTATTGAAATATACATTGGTATTATTTGTTTTTCTTGATTATTATCTTACTACCCAAAAATATTTCCTTTTATTCAATTTCTTGATTATCAGTAAACCGAGTTCTTCTAAATTCTAGCTTTGTCTAAAGTTCTATTTTTTGGTTAAACAATCACGTGGGTACAACCGCGATCATGTAGAGGACCACTAGACAGAGCACATAAGTGTCTACTTCAGACCTTTGAGTTATTTTATCACATGATTTGTGGCACACAGATTTGACGATTTCAGAGGCTATTTTCATCACATGGATTGGAGTAAGTGTACTTTACTCGATCTTGATTATATTCTGTGAATCTATCTTTGTTCTTGATAATTGTATTATGAATTTTCAAGAGAAATTTAGGGGGTTTTGCCTAAAATTTCATAAAATGAATTTTTGAGTTTTGAATATCAACTTGGAGTCGAATTTGAGTGAAACTAGTATGCTTGGACTCAAAATTGAATCGAATTGTTGAATTTTGTGAGATTTTTAAGGTGTTGTACCGGGTATGACCTTTTAGTTGACTTCAAAATTTTGATCATAGATTCGACCTTTATCATTTGGAATTATTTTCTTAGGTATTATTTGATGTCTTTGAGTTGCTTTTGGCTAGTATCGAGCCGTTCGAATGATGATTTAAGCGGGATGGCGCTTCTAGGGTATTGATTTGGCTTGTTTGAGGTAAATATATTGCCTAATTTTGTTGAGTTAATTTTTCCTACTAATTTCCATTTTTTTCATGTGGGGGTGATAAGTATATGAGGTGACAATTGTATATGCATGTGCTGAGGTTGATCATGCCCGGGGGTAAATTATACTATAAATTGCACCTTGTAGAATTGTGTGACCTTATTGCTTCATGTCTTACGTGACTTATAGATTAAAAAGAATACGAAATTGAATGTTAGAAACCAAGATCTAGTTTATTACACTTGACTAAAATTTGACAAAATTTTGAGAAACGTTGATATGTCTAATTCGGTCATCATTATGCTTAATCACTAATACATTGCTACGACTGTTATTATTGAGATATTATGTCACGACCCTAGTTCACCGATCGTGAACATGTCGTGATGGCACCTAGTCCCCCCCCCCCCGACCAGGTAAGTCAAATATTGTAGAAAATATAATAATTGTGGAAAAACAGAGTAAACCAAATTAAATAACTAGAAGAAAAACTGTACAGGATGCCACTCGGCATGTACAAATCAATAACACAAGTCTAGCACTATTTCCAAAGACCCGGAAACTCACGGGCAACACATGCTATAGAAATGTATAGTAAACGCTCCCAACACCAGAATGTCTAACAACCAGAAGAATGAAAACTAAATACTAAAGGTAGAGTAAGAGGGAGACTCGTTGGTGTGGCGATGCAGCAGAACTACCTCTAAGTCCCCGTGGTCCTCCTGCCTCACAGATAGTGCACCTGAGTAGAGGTAATTGTATGATATGCACATGAAAAACATGCGCATGAAGGGCATGAGTACACCACAGCGGTACTCAGTAAGTGCCAATCCTAACCTCGGTTAGGTAGTGACGAGGAAGGTCAGGGCCCTACTGAGATAAACATAATAAATAATAAGGTAACGGAAACAATATAAATAAAGTCTACAACATAAATCTAAACCGGAAAAGTACAGGAGAACAATAATAAAAAGTAACGGTAACAATACAAGTAAATACTGCCCTCAACCAGAAAATAATAACCGGGGATCTCTTGGTATCCTCATCATATGCACTAGGGATCTCTTGGCATCCTCAATAAGTTAGCCGGGGATCTCTTGGTATCCAAATGTATATATATAGAAACACGTGCCAGGGATCTCTTGGTATCCCGCACCTTCAATCTAGAATGCGTCAAGTGCAGGGGGATCTCATGGGAAGTTGTCCCGTAGTTCCAATTTAAAGCACACCACAACAACAACTCATAATCTTAGAATAAATGCTAGACCAGTACAAGTAATAGAAATTTCTAACCTAATATGCTTCACAGAGTGCAAATAGTACAGTTTAACAATTAAGCAGTTAAGTCAGCTAAACATGCTTCTCTAAGCTAACACAGGTTAAAACTATAGTTTAAATGAACAAGTAAACAAAAAATCTCCATGTAAATACTCCAAGTAGAAATAGGTTTACAACAATTATCTCAAGTACGCACTCGTCACCTCACGTACGATGCATTCAAATATTCAGAATATGTACTAAGGGGAAAAGTTCCCCCACACAAGATTAGATAAGACACTAACCTCGAACCGGCTCAATATCACTAGAAACCGCGTCTTTGCCATGAGTATCCGACTTCAAATGGCCTAAATCTATCCAATTCAATTACATATCGTAAATAAGATTGCAAACTGATTCCACTATAAAAATTAAAGCTAGGGCGCAAAAATAGGTAACATGACCAAAATGCCCCTCCAGCCAACGTCTCAGACTCAAATAATTTTTACACTTTCAGAACCGTCGTTCTCTCATGATTCTAACCATATAACAATCTCCCAAATCGGAGGTCAAATGCCCCCTCAAACCCCAAAGTTTGGTCTATGAACTTTTACCCCAAATTACCAAGTTTTTTTATTCTAAATTCGAATTCCAATGATGTATTTAGCTATATAATGATGAAATATAATGAAAAGGGATCAAAGAAACATTACCCAATGATTTTTTCTTCAAAACCCACTAAAAATTGCCTTGTCCCATGCTCTCAACTGATTTACAAACTTATGAAATTAAACCCTCGACATTGACACTTCTGAACAATCATTTCCCCTTCTGCGGACAACGGACCGCATCTGCGGTCCCGCTTAAGCGAAAACCAATCCGCTTCTGCGGTTTTCATTAAAAGGGCTGGGGTCGTACTTGCGATAGCTGGGCCGCTTCTGGGACTCTGCTTATGCGATGATTTAGCCGCTTCTGTGGAATTTGAGGAAAAGGAACGAGCCACTTCTGCGACCAAATTGCCGCTTCTGCGTCTCTGCTTCTGTGGAAAAAGGTGACCGCTTCTACGGTCTCTGAGGGGAAGGCCAAACTCGCTTTTGCGATGAAGAAGCCGCTGCTGCGGCTCCACTTCTGCTGTTCCCAAACCGCTGAAGCGAAAATACGAGATGATAGAATCCTTCATCTAGTCATCCAACTTCAAAATCTTCCGTCAACCACCTGGAATTATCCTGAGGCCCCCGGGACCTCAACCAAAAGCACCAATACCACCTAATACCTTATTAAAAATTGTACCAATTGTTAAAACACCTAAAACAATACCGGAAACTCGATTAAATCAAATGTTCAAGACTAAGAACTTCAAATTCCAATAAAACACGCTTTCGATCAAAAACCTAATCGAACCTCGCCTGAATGACCTAAAATTTTGCACGTACATCCCAAATGACATGACAGAGCTACAACAACCTCCGAAATTCAAATCCGACCCTCGGATCAAAAACTCACTATCGAACCAGAAACTTCAAAAATTCAAACTTCGGCATTTCAAGCCTAAATGAGCTAGGAACCTCCAAAATACATTCTGAATACGCTCCCAACCCCGAAATCACCTAACGGAGCTAACAGAACCATTGGATTTCCATTCTGAGGTTGTCTTCACACTATTCTAAATACTAACCATTTTTCAACTCTTAAGCTCTCACTTAGGGACTAAGTGTCCCAAATCACTCCAAATCCTCACACCGAACGTCCCGACAAACCAAAATAGCAGAAATGACCTTATTGGAAGAAGTTAGTGGGGGATCGGGGCATAAATTTAAAAAACAACCAGCCGGGTCGTTACATCCTCCTTAACATAAACATTTGTTCGTCCTTGAACGAGCATAGAGAGCATACCTGAAGAAGTGAAAAGATGAGGGTACTGGCTGCGCATATCCTGCTCGGTCTCCCAAGTCGCCTCCTCGGCCGGCTAACCCCACTACTGAACTTTCACTGAAGTTATGTTCTTTGACCTCAACTTCCTGATTTGCCTGTCCAAAATAGCCATTGGCTCCTCAATATAAGATAGATCCGTGCTGGACTGATTTGAAATCCAACTCGTGTGACGGATCACCGTGATATCTCCAGAGCATCGAAACATGAAATACCTGATGAATTCCGGCTAGGCTGGGAGGTAATGCAAGCTCATAAGCAACCTCCCCAACTCGCCTCAAGATCTCAAAAGGCCCAATAAACCTCGAACTCAGCTTCCCTTTCTTCCTAAACCTCATGACGCCCTTCATAGGCGAGACCCGAAGTAGAACCCACTCACCAAACATATATGCAACATCACGAACCTTCTTGTCCGCGTAACTCTTCTGTCTGGACTGGGCTGCACGGAGTCTATCCTGAATCACCTTAACCTTCTCCATTGCATCCTGAACCATCTCTGTGCCCAATAGCCTGGCCTCCCCTGGCTCAAACAAACCTACTGGAGATCTACACCTTCTACCATATGAAGCCTCATATGGCGCCATCTGAATGCTAGACTGATAACTGTTGTTATAAGCAAACTCCACTAGTGGCAGAAAATGATCACATGACCCTCCAAACTCAATCACGCACGCACGGAGCGTATCCTCAAGAATATGAATAGTGCGCTCGGACTGTCCGTCTGTCTGGGGGTGAAAAGTCATGCTCAACTCCACCCTAGGGCCTAACTCCTACTGCACGGCTCTCCAGAACCACGATGTAAACTGAGTACCTCTGTATGAGATGATAGAAACTGGAATACCATGCAAACGGACGATCTCCCTGATATAAATCTCCGCCAACCACTCCGATGAATAAGTGGTACACATAGGCATGAAATGATCGGACTTGGTCATCTGACCCACAATGACCCAAATAGAATCAAACTTCTTCACGGTCTGTAGGAGTCTAGATACGAAGTCCATGGTGATACTCTCCCACTTACACTCCGGGATCTCTATCTGCTGAAGCAACCCACCCCGACGCTGGTGCTCATTTTTCATCTGCTGGCAGTTGAGGCATCTAGACACGTAGTCAACTATATCCTTCTTCATTTGCCTCCACCAGTAGTACTGCCTCAAGTACTGATACATCTTCGCAACACGCGGATGGATGGAGTACCGCGAGCTATGGGCCTCTGCTAGAATCAACTCTCGAAGACCATCGACATTGGGCACAAAAATCCGGCCCTGCATCCTTAATACCCTATCATCCCTGGTGGTCATATCTCAGGCATCACCACGCCGAACTCTGTCCTCAAGAACAAGCAAATGAGGGACATCATACTGCCGCTCCCTGATACAATCAAATAGGGAAGACCGAGAAACCACACAGGCTAGAACCTGACTGGGATCCGAAAGGTCCAATCTCACTAACTGGCTGGCTATGGCCTGAACGTCCATCGCCATAGGTCTCTCTGAGGCTGGTAAATATGCCAAACTCTCCGCCCGACGACTCAAGGCATCGGCTACCACATTGGCCTTGCCCGGGTGATAAAGAATAGTAATGTTATAATCCTTTAACAACTCTAACTAACTCCTCTGATGCATATTCAGGTCCTTCTACTTAAGCAAGTGCTGCAAACTCCGATGGTTAGTATAGATCTCACAAGGCACCCCGTACAAATAATGACGCCAGTTCTTCAAGGCATGAACAATAGCATCTAACTCAAGATCGTGGATAGGGTAGTTCTTTTCATGCACCTTCAACTGTTTGGACGCGTAGGCAATCACCCTACCGTCCTGCATCAACACCGCTCCCAGTCCAATTCGTGAGGCATCACAATAAACTATATAAGACCCCGAACCAGTAGGCAGCATCAAGATTGGGGCTGAAGTCAAAGCTGTCTTGAGCTTCTGAAAGCTCGCCTCACACTCCTCTGTCCATTGAAATGGGGCACCCTTTTGGGTCAATCTAGTCATAGGGGCCGCTATCGATGAAAACCCCTCCACAAAGCAACGGTAATAACCCGCCAAGCCAAGGAAACCACGAATCTCCATAGCTGAGCAGGGCCTGGGCCAACTCTACATGGCCTCCACCTTCTTCGGATCCACTCGAATGCCCTCACTCGATACCACGTGGCCTAGGAATGCCACAAAACTCATCCAGAACTCACATTTTGAGAATGTTGCATATAATTTCTTCTCTGTCAGAGTCTATAGCACTGTCCTCAGGTGCTGCTCATGATCTTCCCGACTCCGGGAATATACCAGAATATCATCAAGAAAAACGATAACGAATGAGTCAAGATATGGCCTGAATACACTGTTCATCAAATGCATAAAAGTTGTCGGGGCATTAGTCAGCCCAAATGACATAACAAGGAACTAGTAATGACCATATCGAGTCCTGAAGACAGACTTCGGGATATCTGGCTCCCGAATCTTCAACTGATGGTAACCTGAGCGCAAATCAATCTTGGAAAACACCTGTGCGCCCTGAAGCTGGTCAAACAGATCATCAATACGCGGCAATGGATAACGGTTCTTCACTGTAACTTTGTTCAGCTGGCGATAATCAATGCACATACGCATAGAACCATCTTTCTTCTTTACAAACAAGACAGAAGCACCCCACGGCGAAACACTGGGCCGAATAAAACCCTTACCCAACAATTCCTGCAATTGGTCCTTCAACTTAGGAGGAGCCATGCGATACGAGGGAATGGAAATGGGCTGAGTGCCTAGCAACAGATCAATGCCAAAATCGATATCTCTATCGGGCGGCATGCCAGGAAGATCAGCTGGAAACATATCGGGGAAATCCCGTACCACTGGGACAGAATCAATAGAAGGGGTATCGACACTGACATCCCTCACATAAGCTAAATACGCGGCACACCCCTTCTCAACCATGCGTTGAACTTTAAGCAAAGAAATAACTCTACTGGGAGTGTGATCTAAAGTACCACTCCACTCAATATGTGGAACACCTGCCATAGCCAGCGTCACAGTCTTAGCGTGACAATCAAGAATAGCATGATAGGGCAACAACCAGTCCATGCCCAGAATAATATCAAAATCGCCCATACCAAGTAATAATAGACCCACCCTGGTCTCAAAACCACGAATAGTAACCAAACACGACCGGTAGACGCGGTCCACAACAAGAGAATCTCCCACATGAGTAGAAACATAAATGGGGGAACTTAAAGAATCCCGAGGCACACCCAAACGCTAAGAAAAATAAGAAGACACATATGAATAAGTAGAGCCTGGATCTAACAGAACCGATGCCTCTCTGTGACAAACTAGAATAATACCTGTGATGATGGAATCGGAGGCAACCGCCTCAGTGGGAGCAGGAATACAATAATATCTGGCCCGACCCCTCTCACGAGGGCGACCTCTATCTCCCCAACCTCCGCCCCTGGCTAGCTGGGCAGGTGGGGTAGCATCGGGAGCTGGAACCATAGCCTGAGAACTTTGAGGAGCATGCTATGGCTGAGCAGTCTGTGGAGGTGCACTCCTACCAAGTCTAGGGAAATCCCTCACCACATGACGTGTGTCAACACACTCACAGCAAGCTCTGGGAGGACGCGGTGGTTGTGACTGACTAGAAATAGGCCTACTGGACTGACCTCTGAAAGCACCCCGTGCAGGAGGCGCGCTAGAAACTGGAGGTGTATAATAAGGCTCCTGAGTTGCAGGCGGAGCTGGAGTACTGTGGACTACTGGCAAAGCTGAATGTACAGAGCGACCAGAATAACCCCTACCATAACGACCTGCTGGTGGGTACGAGAACCATAGTACCCGACTCTCGAGACCTATTGGCCTCCCTCATCCCTCGCTCCTTGGCGAGCATACCCTCAATCCTCCTAGCAATGCTCACTACCTGCTGGTAAGGAATATCCATCTCTAACTCTCGAGCCATGCAGGACCAGATGGGCGGAATAAGACCCTCGATAAACCTATGAACTATCTCCCGAACTGTGGCAACCAAAGCCGGTGCATGTCTAGCCAACCTAGTATAATGGATGGCATACTCTGAAACTGTCATAACACCCTGGCGCAAATGCTTAAACTCCGCGCGCCATGAATCCCTGAGGCTCTGGGGAACAAACTCCCTCATGAACATGTCTGAGAACGAGGTCCAAGTTAGTGAAGCAGATTCGACTGGACTGTCTATCTCATATGTACGCCACCAATCATAGGCGGCTCCCCGAAGCTGGAGGCGGTGACAGAAACCCCGCTAGACTCCACTATGCCCATAATGCGAAGGATGCGATGACACTCCTACAAAAATCGTAGGGCGTCATATGATGCTAGTCCACTGAACACTAGAGGATCATATTTCTTGAACCTCTCAAGTCTACGCTGCTCGTCATCGGAAACAGCTAACCCATCCCCGGGTTGTACTGGTGCTGCAGGTGGTACAGGAATAACCTCTAGAACCTGCTCCATCTGCACTCTCTGCTCAGGAGTGCAGACTGCGAGAGTCTAGGCCACTCCCCCGGCCTGGGATGTGGGTACAACGAGGGGAAGCAACCCCTCCTGAGCCAAGGTAGTGTACATGCTCATGAACTGAGCCAGAGTCTCCCGGAGCGCTGGAGTAATTGTAGTTGTGGTAGGTGTGCCAGGTGCCTGGTCTCCGGCCAAATCTATTGGTGGTACCTCGGCGGCAGCTTGCGCAAGTGTTGTGGCTGCACCACGTGCTCGTCCTCGACCTCTACCCCGGCCCCATCCTCTTATGGTGGTAGTAGGGGGCGCGGGGGCCTGGTCCTCTCTTGTAGCATGTGTCCTCACCATCTGTGAGGGAATAGAAGACAGAAGTTTAGAATTGATGTCAAAATATCGCACGACAAGTAATTCAAAAGAAATGAAGATTTTTCCTAAGCAGTTACATAGCCTCTCGTAGATAAGTACAGACGTCTCCGTACCGATCAGCAAGACACTAATAAAACGGCCTGTGTTCCGTGACTACTATGAACCTAGAGCTCTGATACCAACTTGTCGTGATGGCACCTAGTTCCCCATGACCAGGTAAGCCAAATATTGCGGAAAATATCATAATTGCGGAAAAACAAAGTAAAAAAATTAAATAACTAGAATAAAAATTGTACTGGAAGTCACTCGGCATGTACAACTCAATAACATAAGTCTAGCACTATTCCCAAAGACCCGGAAACTCACGGCCAACACAGACTATAGAAAAGTATAGTAAAGGCTCCCAACACTAGAATGTCTAACAACCAGAAGAACAAAAACTAAATACTAAAGGTAGAGTAAGAGGGAGACTCGTTGGTCTGCGGACGCAGCAGAACTACCTCGAAGTCCCCGTGGTCCTCCTGCCTCACTGATAGTGCACCTGAGTAGAGGTAATTGTATGATCTACACTTGAAAAACATGCGCAGGAAGGGCATGAGTACACCACAGCAGTACTCAGTAAGTGCCAAGCCTAACCTCGGTTGGGTAGTGACGAGGAAGGTCAGGGCCCTACTGAGATAAACATAATTGTCACACCTTTTTTTTACGGCGCTTACACCCCGCGAAGGGTATAAACAAAAAGAGTTTTTCCAATTAAAGGACAATTGAAACGGGATTCTTTTATTTAAAAGATTCAGAGTCGCCAGTTGGGAGATTTATGGTGTCCCAAGTCACCGGTTTGAATCCCGAATCAAGGAAGGGGTTTGACTCTGTATTACAGTCGCGAACCAGAAATCCGGGTAAGGAATTCTGTTAACCCGGGAGAAGGTGTTAGGCACTCCCGAATTCCGTGGTTCTAGCACGGTCGCTTTAACTGTTGTATTTTTATTTTATCTGATTTTATTACATGCTAATTTTTTGTGCTTTTATTTTTAAACTTTTAATTATTATTTATTTGAAAGACTTGCGACAATGTGAAAGCACGTTTTCGACCCCGTTGCCATCAAGGCACCCATTTTCATTAACGCACTTCGACTTTGCCGAGATTTGGATTTGGGTTGCAATCAATGCACACCCGTATTTAAGGAAATAATTTTAATTAATTCGTGCCTAAAGGTTCTATCGTAGTGATATTTGGGAAAGGCCATTGAAATTTGCTATAATAACCCCTCCAAATTCTAGTCATTTTTAATATTTAATTATCGAGGGCCCCGCAATTATTATTATTTAAGCGAGGCTCATCT